>JARKIC010002775.1:0-48732 GCA_029378375.1 Mycena olivaceomarginata | reverse complement strand
TCCAGATTACACACTCACAATCTCAACTAGCCGTATCTGGGTCTTGCGGAGAAAATCATTTCCTCTTCTTCTTCCCATATTGATTGTTATGGTCTGTATATCTCGTCTTCGGTTGGAAGTTTGGGAACTGAGTAGTTCGTTTCTAAAGTTTGCACTAGCCCAAGCTCTTGGCGCAATTATCGGATCGATACTGGCGAGTGGCATTAATTGTCTGGTTGACCCGCTGAGGCACATTCCATTTAGTTGGAGGAAATTCTCAGTCAGGCGGATCTCATCCGGCTGCACCCTTTGTTTATGGTCGGTTCTGACTCCTGTGAGAGCCTGGCACCACTAATTCGTGCCTCAGTTCTGGTTGGCGGGAAGCTTTTCCACCGATGTTCACATTACGGGTAGCCTGATTTGGATCGTAAGATTATCCGAATACTGACCTCGACGATCCTGACTGATCTCGAACGAAGCTACACTGCACCTCAAATCCACATCGGGTCCCTCAGACTGACAGCCTGCTCAGCAGACTTATGCTCAACACCATTCAAACCGGAACTGCAACCGCCGTTTGCGCGGGAGTGGCTTTAGTCTTCGTCAAGTATACAGATAAAAATTACTATTTGCATTATTGTGCGTAAAGAATTTTTTCTACTCGAGCTAATAATATTAATGACCGAAACAAGCTCCTACGTCCTCGGAAAATTGTAGGTTGCATGCAGTACATCTGATCCTCTAACTGAGATGGGCTGTCCAGGTATTCTAATAGCTTCATGGCGACGATTGATTCACGCACTCCACGGAAACCATTTGAGCCTTCTGGCTCCATCGAAATGCGCATTCAGGTATCGCCCAGAACAGGCAGGGAATCGGCCGGTGTCGAGCTCTCAGAACGCCAGAACGCGGGGTCCAAGGACACGCTTCCTAATTGGGAGACGGTGAGCATTTTCTGGCTTCCCTCCCCACGGATATTTATCTATCATGATTTTACAGAACGGAGTTGAATGCTAAGTGTGGGCCTGCTCCCGAAAAGCATTACACCTCGATGTAGATAGATACCCCCCGTGCCAGATCGTGATTTTTGGGCCTTACCAGGCCTTACTGCATCCCCATATTTTTTCCTGAACTTTGAAGGGCTTATCTTGAATTCCGCGTTGACATCAATCGAGAAAAGACGCAAACGGCGAACATCAGAACTCCCACGACGAGTACCGGCTCTCTGGGTGGACCGGTGCTGTGACAGCTGAATGCCATTTCTATTCGTGCAGATGTGGAGCCAGAGTGTATTGAGAACGTCAGTGCGACGTCATAAAGCTAGACGGCACATCGCTCCCGAGCTGCCGCTCACTGCCGCACGCAATACGAGACCTTCACACGCTGCCAGAGCTCCACTCGTTGACGAAACGAAACGGCCCAGAATTTTGCATCCAGCTGGAAAATGTTCCTCCGAACTTCGCGAAGTGTGTAAATGGTTAACATCTGTCACCTGCTTGCCTCCATGATCTTGAGATACTCCACCTCATTTACGGCGTAAAAAACCACACCGGCAAGTCGTAGCTCTGGTCCCGATTACTTACAATGCACATGAAATCTGCGGTTGAGCTGATCGAATGCCTTCACTGACATTTCTCAACGTGAACCTGTTCCACATTCGCGCCTGACTGAATTCGTTCAACAGAAGTACTCTCTGTTTCTCCGCCAGCGGATGAGATCACCGTACGTATCCGACACGAGGAGACCGCGGGTTTACGTTTAACTTTGGTCTACAGAAAATGGCGTCCGCATGCCCTCGGCTGGCTGACTGATATCAACCCCTTGGACATGTGCTACCACGAATGGACCCACGCGTACCCTTTATAATTTCACCTTTCGATACCTCCTGGCCCTCGGCGTTCCTCAGCGGGACCGGCCGTGTAATCCTACCTACCTAGTCTTGTAGTAATCACGATCGCCTTGTTGACCGACCGACTGATTACGCAATAAGGTGGCTGTGCCAGCAGTTCTCTTTTCCTTCGTATTGCAACGAATCGGCCCGCAATAAATCTGAGGATATTGATGTGGATCTAAATCAACGCCTAGATGGATGTGTACCGCGGACGCTAAGTGTTTCATCCAGCCGTTGTCCCGATATGAGATCGGCTTGTAACGTGGTTTGATTTTTTGTGTCTACAAACTGATCCCATAGCATCCTGAGTTCTGGCTGAACCACTTCGCTGAAAGTGAGAGCCCATACTCTTTTCGAATTCTCTACATGCTCAAATATCCTCAGAATTGTTGGCTGTACTGCAGTGTTCAAAATCAGACGGTCAGCCAACAGCATGATCGTGATTGCTTAGTAACAGACCATATACTGATCCTTACTTGTTTGACATCAGTATATCGGCTCTGTAACAGAGACTACTACCTACCTACCTACCACCGACCTCCTGATTTCCGGAATGGTGCCTATCTGGTTCCCCGTCGTCCTTGCTCCCCTGTTATTGTTGATTCGTCTTGCACGGACGCGAGGTCCCCTTCCTCCCGGACCTCCCCGGAAACCAATCATCGGGAATCTCTTTGATGTGCCTCTAGGCAATCCATTCGCTGCCTTCGAGGCTTGGAGGAAACGCTACGGTAAATTACTATGCAGAAGGAAATTTCGAGTACTCACATGCTTTGGCATAGGGGACGTCGTATACCTGCGAATCCTCGGCAACTCAATCGTGGTCCTCAACAGCATGAATGCAATCGGAGACTTGTTCGAACGACGTGCCTGGAATTATTCGCATCGTCCCACCTTCATCATGGTCGGAGAACTTATGGGTCTCGATAGGGTAGCCTTTAATATTTTCCCCTGCATACGAACTTACTGACGCAACTTTCGGATAGGCTATCGGTCTCAACAACCGCGACAAAGTCTGGCGGCAACAACGAAGGCTTGCTTCAATCGCGCTCAGTCCGCAGGGAATCAAGCAGTACATGCCGTTACAAGAGCGCTTAGCTGCCATTTATTATCAGAGCTCGAAGAGCACCCAGAAAAATTTGCGAGTCTCTGCGAGCTGTAAGCCAAGTCTATATCTTGACCATTTTGAAACTAAACATTTGCAGTACCGCAGCGCGTCTTATTCTAGAAATCACGTATGGTATCTCAGTTGAGAATATGGACCACCCAGGAAGTTGTCCAGCAATGACTATGACTCAAATTTGACTTGTTTTTCCAGTACGTCGCGGAGGCAGAAGAAATCTTCGAACTGGTGAGAAAATCGACACAGCCCGGTGCATATCTTGTCGATTTTTCTTCCGTGGCGTAAGTTTCCAGTTCGGCCGGCCGGGCGTGTTGACTAACATCGGTTTTCAGTCAAGCACGTTCCAAAATGGGTTCCGTTCTCCAGCCAGAGTTCAGCGGCTCGTACCCGAGCCCAAATTGAATCGTTTGTGAGCCGACCGCGTCGAGTATGTCAAGAGAAAATGGTTCGCTTCTGCCCACGATTCGTTCTTGATGTTGCAGTTTGATCAAATGTGCAGGAAGAGGGCAACACCAAGCCTTCCCTCGTCGCCACTTTGCTTCGAACAGAAGTGATGTCGAGGGACTGGACTTTGAGGAAGTTGTAAAGTGGATAGCCGGGACAATGTACAACGGTCAGTTGGATCTCTCAAAAAAATCTTGCCCTGATAGATATATTTATATATAGCTGGAGGAGAATCGGTAACTTGCAGATCAGTTCCTCGCAGATCTTTGCTACTGATATATTAAACTGTAGACTGCTGTGACGTTGAAAAGTTTCATTCTCGCCATGGCTCTCCATCCCGAGGGTACAAACGAAAGCACAAAAAGAACTGGATCTGCTTCTGAATGGAACACGGTTACCGACGGTTGAAGATCGTGCCTCTTTGTCGTATGTGAATGCATGCATCAAGGAGACGCTGAGATGGCACGTTGCCTTGCCGCTGGGTATGAATGTTTGCTCCTTTGAACTGCACGTTAGTCCGATGACCATGTAAAGGAATGGCTCGCCGTGCAGACAAGGATGATATCTACAACGGTTAGACCACCATTTCTTTTATGTATCGACTTGCTGATCTGACCTCTCGCCAGGCTATTTGATTCCAAAAGGGTCATTATCCTTCCGAACGCTCGGTAACTTTGGGTTCGCAACCCTCCGACAACAGGCACTGAAATTCATCTATTGTACAGTGGAATCGCCGGCGAAGGCGACTATTTGCGATTTGAACCTGAGACGCATTTGGATGAAGCCGCCTTCACAGATTCCAGACCCTCTGTCGTATGCATTTGGCTTTTCTAGAAGGTAAATTCCTGTGCAATTCTCGTAGAAGAACGTCTCATTGTTTCGTCAGGGCGTGTCCTGGCAGACTCTTGGCCGAAAACTCTTTATTTATCTTCATCGCTTCGATTCTGGCAGTGTTCAATATCTCACCGGACCTTGATGCTGCCGGGAAAGAGATACCGATACACCCGAAGTTTCAACTTGGGCTCATCAGGCGAGACAAATTTCTCTTGTTGTTCTCGTTCTCTGTTTGACGGAGGTGAATTTAGCCACCCAGAGCCGTTCAAATGTAAGATTCTCGTGCGTTCTCCGGCGACCAAAACGCTGCTTGCAAATCAACTGCTGGGGGGGCTCAAACATTGAGAAGGATTCGTCCTGTGGGTTGACAAGAGATTGAGGTACGCGCCGGCGAACCAGCGGGTCCACAGTGGTTTTGACTCACGTCCTGGTGCGTGTAGGGTGATTCGCTATACCGACATGCTTTCGACCTGGACTGCATACAATTTCAAGTCGAGGGACGCTGCTCTATTTGTTCGTGATGGAATTCGGCCCCGCAGTTGAACTTGGCGTCGAATGTTGAACTATGGTTTGAATTTAGTTGTCTTAAGGAAAATTGAGTACCGTTGGTTCGAAGGACTATTGCTTAGTATGGGAGAGATTCAGACAGAGCTCATTCTGTCCCTACCACGATGAAAAATCTTCAAATCCAAAGAGGTATGGTACTCGGCCGGCTCGCGGCTAGAAAGCGGCAGAATGGAAAATGCATGATGCCATCAAGATATGCACAGCCTTTGGGTCGGGAACCTCGGCGCTCTTTGTTGAACGACGACGTGTCCGGTTGAGATTCAAATTTTTCCGGTGGCTTGAATATGAACTTGGTCAACTTCACGGGTGGTCGAAAATTTTTCGTGTTTACATTCGTCTGAAGCTGCTCCGAGCACCATTCCAGGTCCGAGTACTCCGGCGCTCGATTGCCACCTCATCCCAGCGACTCGCAAGTATAGCGAAGAGTACACTGGCGGAGACCACAAACTTCGCCTCCATCACAATCACCTTCACGATCTAGTCGGAGAGATCACAATGCCAAATGGAGCCCGCACCCTTGAATTCGCTCGCTTTCCTAACTTTCCTGAAACACTCCACCTCATGCGTCCTCTGGGAGTCTGGGGAGATACAAAGTCGGCATTCCTTGCCAACAAATTTCCAGCGAGCCTTCCCTCCGTTCCATTTAGACCCGACATGTACGTACTTCGTTGGTACTAGGCCTGTCGCAAGGGATGATATCTTTGCATCGGAGGACATTGAGTGCGGAGAGACGATTATTGTGGAGCGTCCATTTCTCATGGTCGTCGCGGGCTCTCCGGAAAACTTCGCAGATCAAACCAAACTCATGCCGATGGTGACCCGGGCTTCGGACGTTGTTCTGGCCCAGCATCTATCTGAGGGAGAACAGACAAATTTCCGCCCGTCTCCCCCAGGTCTACTAATCGGACAATTGAGGTTATGAATCAAAACTCGATTTAATATCAGAGCCGCTACCCGGACCATATTCAGGTCCCCACAGTATTGTGTGCCGGGGCGTATCTCGCGCGTAAACCATAAATTGGCATGGGCTCCTAGTTCCCTCACTGTTTCTAGCACCCGGATTTCTAAAGGCGAAGAATTGTTTCGCTCTTACGAAGGTCTTCTCATCCCTCGCTCCGAGCGCATGCAGCGCTTGTATGCTCGATACGATTTCAAGTGCTCTTGTCCCTCGTGCTCTCTCCCAGATCCAGATTCAAAGAAGAGCGATGTAAT
Organism: Mycena olivaceomarginata; assembly: GCA_029378375.1. Taxonomy (NCBI): domain Eukaryota; kingdom Fungi; phylum Basidiomycota; class Agaricomycetes; order Agaricales; family Mycenaceae; genus Mycena; species Mycena olivaceomarginata. The sequence goes on along the minus strand of JARKIC010002775.1, from coordinate 42,685 downwards.
TCGTCGCTTTCTGATGAAAGATTTAACCAAATTATTGGAGCCCACCCTGACGATCGCGAGTTCACTGCGTAGCTCTCCGACAACCTCCGGATGATCATATCACCACCCGCAGCGAAAAAATCCTCGCTCTGATGCAGACAGACGGCGCTGGCATTGTAGGCCACCGCCTCTTCCACTATATGCGTCTAATGTACGCTTATGTCGACATTGGGCGTCAAAGGTGATGAAAACACACGGCATCGGCTCCGTTGAAGTGCGGGCATTCGCCGCTCATATATTGGCTGGTTGTGAAGATGAAGAATGGGTAGAAGAAGAAAACAAGCGACACAGAGGGATCAGTACCAGTTATTAGTTGAATAATAATTCCCCTCTCATCGTTACCGCTGACAGAAGGAAAGCTGATCTTATCCACCTGCGTTGACTGGCGGGCTGTTTGGTCTGCTGAACGCTCATGATTAGGGCTTCAATTTCTTCTGGTTGAAATTCGAGAGTGGATAGATTGAAATATATAGTATTGGAGGGTTTATATGCATATATATGTACATAGATCCGAATTTCTGAGGTTGGCCGTCGTTTTCGACTGATTGGTTATATCCGGGAGGTGTCCGAAATACATGCTCAGTGCTCACACATGTTGAACGAATAAGACAATTCTTCCCTGCGATCCTGCGTAAAACCGGTACGCTCCTCCATGAGCCTCAACCGGTAATCTTCCGCCTCATCGCGCGTCATGAAAGTATGCGGTAGGTTTTCGTGGATCAAGTTTGAAAGTTCCGGCGGCAGCCGAGAGAAAAGCGAGTTGGGATCGTTTCGAGCGTCCTCCAGTGCGTCGAAAGTCCAATCTGCCTGCTGAGGAGGAATGTTCGTTGCCGATGGAATCGGTGCGATGGACGGGTCTACGAGGAAGATGGCGAGGATTTTCCTGTGCCCTGGTTTGGTTGGGTCGAGGAGATGGAACGGGGCCACGCGATGTTGGTACACGTTGGGCCAAGCGAGTGTACGGCCCGCTTTTGTCTCCTAAATCGACACCTCTAGTTACTGCAATAGACGAAGACAAAGCAAGTTGTTTTCTTACGATAGACCCGAGATTTTGGAGACAATGAGTGTCTCTAACAGAATAATCACGTCACCGTGGTTGAATTTTACAGTTTTGGACTCACCGTTTTAGCCCATACAATATATCCATGCACAATTCGTCATCTTGTTCATGGTATGTGGGAGCACCCGTTGTGAGACGAAACGCAAGCTTCGACTCAGAAATATTTTCTTCGTCGTAATACTGGTGGAAATTAATGGAAGCTTCAAAGCGAGGGATCGACCTACATAAATTCCAGACGCCACAATCCGTTCGTTCAGCATGGCTGGAGAACACCACCAGTCAAATAAGGAAGAAAGCAGAGCACCCGTCACACCTTCTACATGCCAACTGCCGCCTGCGTATTCTGGATTGTCCGCTGTCAGGTGTATGTTGGCGAGTTTGATGATGCACTGTATCGTCTTTCCACGAAGGGAGAACGGCGCGATGGATCTCTCGAGTTCACCTGTATATTCTTCCAGTGCTTCCGGAAGAACCTTAGGCGCTTCCTCTCGGAGTTTGGTAAACTCATCATCCGTCATACCCTCCTGCCATTCCACATCCCCTTCGCTCCAAATGCACGGGATTGTGTCCCCGACGTGCTTACTATTGTATCCCGCCCATGTACCGAAGTCATATTTGGTTTTCATGCGACCGGAGCCCGGGGGAATGTCGCGGTAGATGTCCTTGTCCTGACCGTTGATCTGACTGAGGACGCGTTCGAACAGCGGAACGACTGAGGAGACCACAGATTCAACGAGGGGATACATGAGTTTGTGTTTCGCTGGGTGGAGGTTGTTAATATAGGGCGAGACAAGTTTGGCCGAGCCGTCGGTTGCATCGACTTGGAAGTCGGATGGGAGCCAGCAGAAGCTCTTCGATACCGGGTCCGGCCTAATCGGACTAGCCCGGTATTCGTCGACTTTCGGTGCCTCATATGGCGGAGGCTTCGGTTGAGCCAAGTCGAAACAACAGGTTCGACCATAAACAATGCAGTAAAGGGAGGGATGAACCAGGTCGAGGACTTGGCCATTTGACCCGGGGTGCCAGTCTTTCAGGTCGTCTGGGACATTCTCGAGCTCGGCGGCAACCGCGGCGCGCAGACGATCGGATACATCGTTCGAAACGAGACGGTCGGAATACCAGATTGCGTCGAAAGGGCCGCACTGGAGGCAAATTATCGAGGAAAGCTGGAGTGTGAGGGGAACACTCCACCTCGATGCCGGTTATTGGATTTGAGAGTCTGGCATATCCGGCGAGCTCGGTCAGGACGTAATTTACCTGCCAGAGTGGTTCAGATCACCCTGCGCAAGTTGGAATGGAATGTCCTTACCATGTTCGGTGTCAGCCTTTTCTCTACCCGTACACCCTCTTGCTGATCCATAGCCTCTTTTCGCCATTTTTCCACGACGGATGGATCTGAAATTTTGCGCTGCCATTCGGGCTTGCTGCGGATAGCCCATGACAGACCATACATGCGCAATTCTGCGAGCTGCAAGAATTTCAGCACTGAATCGTAGTAATATTCAGTCCAACTTACTGTACGAGGCTGTGGGCCCCAGCAGAGTTCTTCTCTGGACTTAAGGGCCACTGCGTAGGGACTGAACGGGGAGGGAAACGTCCACGAGGGCTTTGGGACCGGTTGTTCCATGACACGATATCTTTCAAAACATTCTGCTTCCTGCGCGGATATTTGAGCTTTTCTTGATTCGCTGGCCGGCTCTTCCATGTTGTGTGGAGAAAGGGGTAAGTTGTTTGGTGAAAGTGAAATTGATCGCATCTTGACGGCTTGTTCCGGGCTCTCTCACTGCTTGAAGTTCCGTCGGACCTACAGTTAAAACAGTTCAGAATTCATCGTCCCCCCGTGTCAAGCTGGTATCGTGATTGAAACAATATCACAGTGCCGCACGCCTTCGACTCTCGAAGAAATATGTACTTACGCCGAATCTCCACGAACAAATACCAATTGCCTAACTGCTGGCTTGCCGCAATCCAATACTGCAGAACGATGGAGAATAATCCTGTCAGTTCTACGAAAGCAACGACTCAAAGATGGGATAAGTAACTAAACTAGCGGTTTCTTCGCCCAAAAGATGACAAACTCTTTTCAGTCCCAGGAATCTCGTCCCACTCTTTCTCGGCCCTTTCCACAAGCATGTCATACTCTTCTCGGAACGCACATACCCAAAACCTCCGGCCTCGAGAATTGGCGTCTTGAAACCTTTAAATACACTAACCTGATTGATACGATGCGCGACGCCGGCCTCTCCAGCCCATTTCCCTACGGGTTGCATTCTCGATTCGGTTTCGATCTCGACGAAACCAGCCTCTGCCAGCATTTTTGGCATACCATGTGCGCAAGTCGAGATAAAGATTACGAGAATCGCCCACGCTGCGGACCATGGCGACAAGTTTCTCCATGCACGACTTTTCAGGATATCTTCCCTGCGTCCAGGATGCGCCTTCACCTAGCTGAACCCAGCCGCCGGGGCGAAGCACACGGTAGATTTCGCGCAAGGCCACGGGCCACTCGGTCTTTTGGAGCGCAGCCATGAGGAGCTGCTGGTGGACAAGCGAAAATTTGCTCGTCCATTCCGCAGGGAGGTGTGTAACTGATTCAACACGAAACTCGATGTTCTCCGGGGGAGACGCGGGGAACAGTCGTGACTCGATGTCAACTCCGTGCATAGGAATCGACTCGTCGACGGAATTGGCAAGGTCCGTGATCCATAGTCCTTCCAGCGGTGAGCGATGTCGGCCTATGCGTGCCGCAGCAACTCACCTGGCCCGGTGCCTATGTCCAGGACCGCATCGGTCGCATCCAAGCGGATAGGTGCCAGCAATATCCTGTTTTCGTAAAGCTCTTTCAGAATATTGTACTGCAGTGTCAGTCTGGAAACCGTCAGAAAATTGGTCGCCAGAAACGGTGGAATGTTTACCGCTGTAGCTCTTCATATCGGTTGGAAGAGCATATCGAGACCCAGGGTATGACTGGTATTTTCGAGCGGTGTGCTTGATGGGGAGTAGACTGCTACCTGGTGAGTCAAATTCAATCAGTTCCACTGTTGCAACAAGAGAAGTTGTGTTCACCGTTCGACATCATCAGGGAGACTGTATCCTCCAACCTTCGTGTATTTAAATAGGGCTAGACGCGGGTACCCTAGGCGATAAGGGATCTCTAACAATGATAATAAGCTTGATTTAAATAAGCGTCGGTTAGAACTTAAGAGACCATTATCGGGCTGCGGTGTTCAGGAATATTGCCGCACCTTGGGTTTGGAGGTAGTATCGCAGCGGAATTTGCTCATCTTCTGCTATATTATTTGGTCTCTGCCGCCTGGGGAACGGAGGAAATTTGCCGAGTAATTTTTAAATCAAATTATTGAATTAGGAGCGGAGATTTATGTGGATAACACATCCGTAGCATACAGCAGGACGCCTGTACGTAGTATGTACGGGCCCCGGTTGTTCCTTAACGGGACCGTTCCGGAATATACCTTACCTTAACACACTGGCGATCTCCAAATTCTGGGCCACCCGACGTTAGTAATGAAATATGAAGTTTCAAGTTACACTTCGGGGACACCGAAACTTAAACTGATTTCTCAAGTTTCGCCTGTACCGACACTTGTACTTACCTGGATTAAATTTGGTCGGCAGATGAGACGATCCAGGGCAACTGAAATGATTAGTTTCGGTTTTCATTTCAGCTCGAGCTGGAATCAAAACCGAAACTTGTTGTTTCGGTTTCTGCTTTCAGTCCGGCCGATATGTCGGGTATCGGTCCACACCTTTTTCAGTAGGCAAAACTTGAGAAATCAATTTGAGTTTCGGTGCCCCCGAAGTGTGACTTGAAACTTCATATTTCATTACTAACCTCGGATGGCTTGAAATTTGGGGATCGCCGGTGTGACAAGCAAGACCACCAGATGAACTTGGATTCAATAGTACTAGGGCTCTGTTTATAATTCCTGAGCGGATTATAAACAGTTTTTTATTCTGTGTCTCTAAACAGGGTGTTTATAAACCGGTTTATAAACACTCACTTACTTGGGCCCCAAAACTGGGTTTTGAGTGGTTTCTCGCAAGTTTCTGCGGTGCTTGGTGCCCCAGCGGTTGAAATTGAGTCCAATACACTCGGAAAATCCCACCATTCGCGTCTTCAAACCAGAATAACGTCGCAGAGGTCAACAGACACCGAGCCTCGGCTATTTGGGGTCATATTTCCAAACGGTTTCAGGTCAGCCTGTTCACCCGAGGTCAGGCAACACTCAGGGAAATATATTTAGTCCAGCTGGTGCCCTGCTTTGAGTCAAAATTTGGCCCTTGAAGCCCTTCAGGGCACAGCCACAGTGATTTAAAAAACCGGGGGTCCTGGCCCAACCATATAAAAAACCGGTTTATAAACACGTGTTTATAAACATGTTTATAAACAGGCATTAAAAACAGAGCCCTATTCAATACATTTTGGCTACGATACGACGTAGAAGAAGAATTGCCGGTCTCTGACCTGAGATATGTACAAGGGAAAGGGTATTAAAGGATAAGGATATATGTTTGAATCAACATCTTCGAATTAAACATCTTCGAAGGGAGGCCATTTGAGATTTCGGTTGGCCATGGAATTTTCGCGGGTTATATCAATGACGGTATCGGCTCCAGTATGAGTACTGTATGTGTTGGTAGAGCCGGCTCGTTTGACATTCCATGGCGAGGTAGCGAAGGGAGCGCCATTGCTGATTGCGGAAGGTCTCCCCTCCCAAATTGGGCGTTGGAGATTCACGACGACGATAACGAGTGTGGGATACATGCCCGAAATTTGGTCACCCATGGCCACGAGGACTTGATTAACATACATCCAAGGCGAATCTCGAGTAAAGTTGATGTATGCAATGACCTGGGTGAGCTGAAATTCGGGAAATGACGATGAGTGTGGTTGGTTTCAGAGCATAGGATCGTCATACCCATAATAAACTGTAGATGAGGCCAGAGTCGACGAATGTCAGAAGCATTCTTTCGGTTGAGATTCTGTGTGGCTTCCCAAGCTGATTCAACTCTCGCGTCCTTTTGCGATGTTGCCTGAACATCAATATCGTCAGCAGCACATCTGCACTTGCAGAAATGTGTACGTACCAGGCTTTGAATCCCACCAATATTGTGCAAGTGACGTTGGTTCCGACGGAGAGAGCCCACCCAAGGATCGCCGCCTTGGGGCAGATTTGCTCGCCGCCAGGAAGAGGCCCATCATAGGCAAGACAAGTAATATCTATGAGCGTAAACACTGGAGAACGAGTGATTCAGTGCCTGCCCCTAATCTAAATAAAGTTGAGAAATTCACCGAACGACGCCAGCAATAGTATGCAAGGTGCCAAAATTGCCAAAATTTTGCCTTGATAGACGACCCAGGTGCGCCAAATGACAACAGCATCCCCAATAAACATCTGATTAAGTTGTCAGTACTACATAAGCACACACAATTGTTTCTTCCCCGACATTGAACGTAAGGAGAGCTTCCAAAGGGATCCAAATCGTTGCTACGTTCGCCTCTGCCAGGTCCGTTCGATCCGGGATAGGCGTATCGGGAACCATCAACAGAGAATGTATGTGGTTGAAAGCGATGTAAAGGTCCAGCGCGAACTGAGTGATGGAGGCCACATATAAATAGACCACTACGATGAGCATGATAACACGCCCCCGCGACTGGAGGCCTTTCCGACTCCAAGATGCATTGTTAAAACCACTCCAGAAGTTCGATTGGAGAACTTACAGAATGGAGTACACCGCAAGGGCGAAAATGATGCCATATGCGCCTGTAAAGCTATGAGGAAGTGTGCCAATTCAAAGCACTGAAAGGACTGGCTGCAAAATATGCCTTCGGCAATCACGCTCACAGCATCTTGCATTATAATCGCGTCCGTAGCGCTTGAGGAGCTGTGCATCTGCGTCCGACAGCGCAGCTGACAGAGTTGTGTCCGAGTCAGAAGACATTAAAGAAAGTGACCACGACGAGGATAGGGGATAATGAGCGACTGGAATTGGATTCGATGGGAGTCGACGTGTCTCTGGAATTTATATCAGCGTCCAAAGTTAGCAGACACAGACACGGCTACTTCTATCTCATCTGGATGGTTTCTATCCCATGAAGTCAAGGTCACGATCGCGTTGCGCAAGATCCGTGGCTTGTATCCGCACTAAAACCTTCGGAATCATCGACTGCCGATCTGTTCCGACGCTGCGGAACTGCAATTATTACACTGGATCGAGCGAGTTGCACGGCTTACGACGACCATCCTGCGCCTGGAAATTATTTCGCGTGCACCGGTGTTGTATCCCAGCTCCTCGATCGCGAGAAGAAGCCAAACCCGCCTGTGCGTCAGAGCGAAATCGGAAATCAATTGAATCCAAACTTAGCCAGAGCATTGAGGTTTTGAGGACTAGAGGCTAAAGCGGATGCAAACTGCATTGCAACGACAGAAAGCAGTGCTCTGTTCTAATCTGTCTTTCCTACGTTGTAAGCCAACCGTGATCAAACAAGATACGAGGTGTTGCTGATATGGGAGCATCTGTCACCATTCTGGATGGAAGAATCCATCAATGTTGTATGGACAGAGAGAATTTACCACGCGCCGGTATGCCAGTAGATTGGCAGCGTGAGGTCAGGGTTTGAAAGGCAAAAAGAAAATACACTTCAATGACCGAAGAACATCTGAGTTGAATCCAGGAATATCCCTTGGGAAAGTGATCAGCGAGCAGAAAAAGAAGGTGAACAGCAAATACCAAAGTGCATCGCCAAACTATCAGAAGACATAGTCCGGTCTGTTGGATCGTGTATGAGAAATCAAGGATCTTGATGTACTTACATGTGCACGGGTCCGGCTGTGAGAAGCAAGAGGAGACCCCCGATTCCATATCGGACGATAATACGATAATACGCCCAGATTATTCGAAACATTGCGTTGGGCCGATTGGACAAAATTTTCGGGATTTGATTTTTCTGCAACGATTCGATGGTCCTATGGATACAACGAAAGAACTTGGAGGGAAAAAATCAAACGGGACGGGTGGGAAGATTCCGAAAAGGCACGAAGAACGACCTAGAAACCAAGAGTTACAAGAAATATCAGCCAAGCACAAATGGCGGAAACATGAGATTCAATTTGCGGAGCGAGCAATCAGGATATCCGGAGCTCGGTTGTTCCTGAAGAGAATAAAATAGAATCGACAAACGCGGAGGAAGAAATCAACGAACGCACCTAATGCAAAAAAGCCCACCAAACTAGCCCAAGGGCTAGTTCAGTGGGGCAAGGAAGTGAGGACGTTATCCCCCAGAACCCAATCATCAATGCGGCATGCCACTACCGCCGGACGTGGATAGGAATATTACAGTCCGCCCCCAGAGCCAACGTAACAAGATAACCCCCAGAACTCAAATGAAGATCCCCCAGAACCCGAAATTGTGACCTGGAACACAATGTCGGGGCACGAGGACGGTTATCGAGAAGAAAGACTAACCGACCAGCGGAATCATAGCGGACCCTGCGTGAGGAATTAGGATTAATGGCCAAAGATAAACCGAACACGAGAGACCCACCGGCCAGCGAGACAGCCTCGCCACCCTAGGTATCACCGTGTCGTAGAGAGCCCTACGCTGAAGGGAGGCATCAGCTTCAAGGCCTAGAGCCAGAAGAAACGGGGGACTCACCGACCAGCGAGCCAGCCTCGCCACCATCAGGATCGCCGTGCCGAAGAGAATCCAGCTCTGCAAGGAAAGAAGAGCGTCAGTTGGAAGAAATGGGCAAGAAGAAGACCGACCGACCAGCAAGCTAACGTGATCTGAACGACTCTGAACGACTATCTTCAGATTTCACGCCCGGTAGACTATAGAGGCTGAAACGAGCCTACCAGCAAGCCACTCTCGCCACCATAGGTATCACCGTATCGAAGGGAATCCGGCTCTGAAGGGAGAGTATGCGTCAGCTGGAAGGATAGCACCAACGCGGACCACCAACGGATCCGCGGACGATACTCACCGAATGCGAAACTGAATCCCGCCACCATCATATCCAATTCGAAACAGCGCTGTCCACGTTCCGACCGCATCCAGAAGGACCGTCACCTGTAGCTTGACTGTCAGTGTCAAGTTAGTACACAACCGCGAGCCGCTTTTGTGGAAGGGAATGGTCAACTGAGGGTGACAATATATGGGAACTGAGACACTCACAGCAGAACAACCCCTCCCCTCCCCCCGCAACCCCCACAGCAGGTGAAACTCTCGTCCGTCAGGTCAACCCCGGGCTCCTTGCGCTTGCGCTTCGGGCTGCGAACGCGTCCGACGATATTCGCCAGGGTCGAGGTACTGAACACCGTGCGTTTGCGTTTCAGTACATTACTATGCTGTTTGTTTCTATCGCTGACTTCGGTCTACTCTTCAGGCTTGTATACATCCAGTTTTCGGGAGGTAGCTGATAATGTTATAGCATCTGTTTATGAGACTAGTTTTCTGAGTTGTGCCGTACTGCCTGCCAGTGACAGTGCCATCGCCTTGCCATCGCCTCCTGCTTTTGACGGATGACGTCATAGAAAGCGCCTCCTCCCTCCCACACGCTCACACATGGACGATGAAGTCCACACCAATGTGGAATCGTGTAGGACGAGGATAGGCAATGCTGAATCTGTTTTGTAAGCATCCCGCCTTTGATACCGCTACAGTAGATCTCACAGCATGAGATCCAGATACAGCGGCGCATTCTTTCCGCGCTCGCAGAACATCATCGTCGAGGGCGGCACCTTCACGAGTGTCACGACCCAGAACACCACAGCATCCGGTAGCCTTCTTACATTTTGTTTCGAGCACATGTTAACCTCTGAAGCAAGCAGACTTTCGGAGGATTCCACTCGGAGATCTTGACCTCCGGCGGGAGATACGATTCGACACTGAGGCGGGTTTGGTCGGCCGGAATCGAGGACTAAGAACTATTCGGCGCATGTACTCCGCCAGGATCGGCGCTCCAAAGTCTCACATGACTTGTGCTTTGTACCTGGGGGAAGGCGCGGAGGAGGTTTGCGTGATAATATCCTCGGCTATATACTCTTTATTTACCTCTCCGACAGGATTGGAGACAGGATCTTTCCCTACACTCCCACCTTCGGTACGAACATTTTTGCCTATGCGTGTTGACTGACTCGGTGCAGGCATCCCAATTTCGTTCAGATTTATGCTACGGCTAGTTCGTCTGGGATCTATGCGACAATCTTCCACGACGGTACAGCTCTTCATGTCAAATGGTCCATGAAGTTTAACGGTCATATCAGATCTAATACCTTTCAAAAACTTCTTGCAAATGTCCCGAGATTCACATTTCTCGACAGTCCACTTCCTTGTCTGCTGTGTTAGTCTATTGTTTTCTATTCTGCACACGCTAACCTGCGTCAAGGATTTAGAGTTCATCGTGAGACATACGCCCAGGAAGTGGGTCAGTTCTGACTCTATCACAGGATGCACGGCGATGTTTCAGGGAAACATTTCAAGCAGTGCTAGTGAGTCCCCGACTGAATGAATACATGGTTGTCCGTTGAATTAGGTTCATAGTTTCAAAATGATTGCACGTTTTGGATTCGTCGCTCAACCGGTCGACTTTGCGTCGATCTTGTGCCAAGCGATACATCCGAAACAATCTTCTTCGGCCCGCTGGCTCGTAGCCAAAGGTCCTTCCACGACCTAATCCCGGAGGCTGCTGTGATGGTCTCTCTCGATTTGATCCAATATCATTGGCTTTGTTACTGGCATCTCCGACGAATCCGAAGCCTCCCGGTGTCCTTGGGAGCACAAGTGAAGGTCGGGGCTCTAATACAGGCTCCTTATAGTGCCCAACAAGACTTGGTTGAGATTGCGGCACTGCTGACTGATGTGGACATGAATATCACCTGTTGGAACACGAACTCCGACTCAATCAGCGCAGAAAACATGGGGAATGGATGGACGCGGTATTTGAATTCTGAATGCCATGACAATTTTGGCTAATATAACGAATATCGAAGGTATAGAGCGCTGGATGTATTTCAGAGCACGATCTCTGCCTCCATACGTCTAGATCATTATAATGCACTGTCGTGGCTTTCTCAGGCGAACGTTATTTTCGGCCAGGTGCAGATTACGTCGAACTTCGAGGACTATGGTTAGTCTTTCCAGATCAATAGTGTGTATGTGTAAACACCCGCTGATGCAGGGACGCAGTAATGGTCGACGATCTTGAATTTCAGCTGGAAATTTCAGCGCCAGCGCAAACCTCGCTGGACGGCTACTTATTTCTCTGTCCAAGGACAGATTTTGGACATGGATTGCCAACAAACACATTCCGATGGCCGGACTTCCCGACGTATTGGTCTTTAGACCCAACAGGCGTTGCGCGTCTCACCGCGGAAGAGGCAACGCTTCTTGGATTTCCAAGCACCCAACTGAGGGTGCACGTGCGAGCATCGCATTGGGATGAAAGCGTTTACGCTGGATTGCGTAAATTCCACGAGGCCAAAGGGTTTAATCCCGATAGCGAGGATGTCGCGCGCGATCTTGGGGACGCCCTATGGCAGATAAAGGATCCCGCATTCACGTACGGTAAGCCAAATCAGTCGCAGATTTGCCTGATGGTCCGACTGATTTTTGTTGCTGAGTCAACCTCAACGATGAGGTGTGCTGGGAGGAAGAGCGCGACCCGCAAAAAATAACGGCGGACGTGACCCGGAAAGAGCACGGTGAGTGGAATATACACCGCATTGTTGGGATGAACGAGTCTTAATTCGAAAACACCCCAAAGTGTCGGAACGGACACAGTACGACATCGGCGTTGAAATGCTTCAATTCTCCTGGACCGGGGACGTGCTTATGTCGGTCAAGGCCAGCCTCATTCTTCTTTCTGCGTTACACGCGGTATACATATATTTGCGTTGAATATTGTACTGGCTGACGGGAGAATTAAATTACGCACCGTCAGCGGACGATGCCGAAATGACCTGCGCTTATCGCACTGGAATCGAGTGCCGCGCGAATTGCGCTTGCGGTGAACCTGCTACCCTGACTGTCAGCTGTACACCTGATGTGGCGTATCGCTCCAAATCGCGGTTCAACTAGGCTCGTTTCAGCCTCTATAGTGTGGACTGCGCGATTTCCTGAAGATAGTCGATCACGCATAGGTCACGGTTGCCGTAGACGTCACTCTTGCCACCACCACCAAATGGCTCGCACTCCATCTCTCCTCTCTGTGGCTGCGACCCACCCAAACATCGATGCCAATCTGGTCCAGGCTACATTCAATGACCCAAACACGTTGCAAAACATCCTTGAGGCTGTCCTTCGCGTCGAGGCTCGCTTGGATAACGCAGGGATAGTCAGAAGAAATCGATTGGGGGTGGCCAACAACTCGGGAACTACTGTTTATGTTGCGCGCAAGAAGCAGGTTTGTCCAATGTCATAGTCTTAACACTTCCCCTTGTTTAATAGCTTGAACAGGTTACAGGCGATGGGCTGGCGCTAGCTACGGCCCTGGCTCCCGTCAACCCCAACGTCAACGTGCCACCTCTCCAAGGCAACGCAGCAGTGGGGGCTGTATTCCACGCCACTATAGATACTCGTGGGATGAATCATGGGACGATTCTCGGTCTCATTCGATTCTACAACGAGGACTTTGGTATCGCCCCGGGCGACACTGTCCCTACGCGTTCACAAAAGATCACCAACTGGCTCACAGAGCCCATGTTTTGTCCCCCCTGTTTTTCCTCTTCAACCTTGTTCTGCTGTTCCCATACGTGTGTGAGTCCGGGCTGCGCTGGTGTCAAGACCGACCTCGATGATGATCCAGAGGAAGTCGGTCGGCGTCTTTGTTTCGCCGCATGCCGGGGATGCTCAAGACCCCTAAAATACTCGATACCTCAATCACGCAGCACAGGCTGGGAGCACCTCGCCGCGCGAGCAGCGGATCCTCGATTTTGCAAAGCCTCAATGAGCTCCTCTCCGCTGAGAACGACATAGTACATCTCTAGTAGTTTTGGAAACCGGACTGCGCTGGAAGTGAAAGGAAGGCGAGGTGGCCAGGCGATGACGGCGTCAGGGTAATCTGCCGATTCGTGCTCGATGGAAGATGTCGTCGAGTGCGAGCTTGCACTGCTTGCGAGTGGGCCGTCCCGCTGACGTACGCCACTCAACTCTTTCACTTCGACACTCGGAACGCTCGATCCGTTGGGTCATCGTCAAGCTCAGGCTCCTCTACTACATCTCTTGCCTCGACGCAGCCTTTTTTCCTTCCGAAAGTCAGGTGCAGACTAGGCGGCAGACATGGGAACCTTCAATGAGCATGGGAATAGTATCGCGAGGATGATCCTGGCTCATCGAAGCGCACCTTCGTCGTGGCCATCTTGGAGAGCAGCAGCTTAGAATCTCAGGGGCGTCCGGCTTATAATCCCTAGGAGCGTCGCAACCAGCTTTAAGTAGCGAACATTATTTACATCAGCTTTACCTTTTCTTCGCTCATTTCACCCTTTCTCCGCAATTCTGTCTACCTACGCCTTTCTTTCATAATTTCCCCTTTTCCAAGTCTTCGCGTAAAGGATGCTAATCATGCTGACATGAATGCCACTCCTTCCTAGTATATTCTTCTGCCTCATCTGGGAAGAGGAACCCTCTAGCAGTGCTGCCCTCTAGCAGTGCTGTGTCGTCAGACTGAGAGACACTTGGCACCGAGGGCGGAGCCGGCGTTTACTAGTCTCTCTCGTAGACAGACAATTTTGTGCTCGTAAAATCGCATGACGGATCTCACTGGAAAGACAACTTGTTTCATGGCGAACTCTTCCCGAGTTCACATGGAGAAACACAACAATCAATACCGTCCAAATGCGGCCTGCGAACAAATACCGGCACACTCAAACGCCGCGCCTTTGTTCCGGCCATGACCAACAACCCTCTACCAGCTGCTCTGTTCGAGAGCCTTTTCCTGAAGCTTATTGCCGTCCTCGAGCTCACTCAACGACCCGAGGGAATAGTCACCCCCCAGGCCAAACAGGCTGTCCTCCACGCAGTCAGTTCGCAGCGAAACAAGGTTCCGAATACGCTGACATTCACCAGACGAACGAGTTCAAAAGCGCGTTAAACCAAGCGAAAGAGCTTGCGGTACATCTTCCGGGCGGGGAACTCCTCATCGATGACCAGACCGAGGTGATTGAGATGCTAACGGAGCTGCGGGATCGCAAGCGGTATGTCGGCGCGCGCGTTCTGTTCAATTCAAATAAATAAAATGGCGGTAGGCAGCAGCTGACAGAGTTCTCTACGCGTACATTGGCGGCCTCGTCTGCATTCGCGGTTGACCATCGGATGGAGATCGACTCGATGGCGTCGACGCCGTTTCATGAATCTTGATCACAGTGAATGGACGCTTTCAAGTGGTTAGCGATCCCCCGTAACATGGCGGAAGATGCCTGGCTTCGCGCTCTGCGCTCGAACTGCTATGTCATCTTTGCAGCAACCGCAGAACCGCGGTAGCACTGAAATGTGACTACGCCCTACTACCAACCGAGTCCCCGACCATTCAGACCGAGTGGAAGTAGAATGGACCCAATAAATACACTGCTGTACATTCTGAAAACGATCTGGCAAGTCCCTGAGACATGCGAGGACAACAAAAAAATCAGCTACAAAATCGGGTCCGAAGTGTTAAATGGCCAGGGGTAGCTTCACACTCGCAATGCGCTGGAGCTCCCATGTCGCCCTTCGGAAAGTATCTACGAAACTGCAACTGTCTAAGCAGCTGGCTTATTGACCGCGGAATGTGCAGTAGATAGCAATATACATTTATTTACAATCCAATAAATCTTGAGTCCTCAACGATACGGACTCGGTATAGTCCCGTGGGCCATATAGCGCGCGACATCCGCCGTACGCAGCATAGCCAGCGACAGATCCCTCCTCTCCACCTCCCTGCACACTTTCTCGTCCCCCTCCGCAAAAGCGATGAACTGTGGCGTCGGGGGCACATCGTCCTCCATGTCCATGTCCGCAATTCGCCCCTGCGTCTGCATCCGCGCGTGCCTCGAAAACGCCGACGCCGTCCCCCCACCGCTCGCACGCTCCTGCTCGCGCTGCAGCCCCTCCTCCATCCGCCCCTTCTTCCGCATGCGCGCAAACGCCCCCGCGCGCGAGCTCGATGGCGGCGTGTATTCCGTGTCCGCGAGCACGTTGTCGCGCGCAAGCGGCTGCGGGCGGAACTCCTCCTCCCGCCGCTGCTGCTGCTTCTTGCGCTGCGACGACGACCGCGCCGTCGTTGCGGTCGCGCCCGAGTGCTGCCGGCGATGCCGCAGCTCGAACGGCTGCTCTGGGGTTTCGGGGTTGGGATCGGGCGGGCTCCGTATTGCGACGGACCGTCGGCGGTGGCTATGGCTAAGCTCAAACAGCGGCTCCGGCTCGGGGGGCGCCTCCTCCTCCGCCTCCCTTAGCGCCGCCTCGGCCGCGGCCGCGGCCCCCCTGCGCATCCGCAGTAGAATCGCATCCGTCTGCTCCATGTCCCCCCCCGTGCGTGCACACACATTCCGCACGACCTCCAGCCCGAACCCGTGGTTCTTCGACATGGTCACGAGCGCCCGCAGCCCGACCTGCTCGCACAGGTCGCGGTCGTCTGGAGAGAGGGAGATTTGGGCAGGGGAGACGGACATCGAGGTTGTTGCCGCGGTGGCCGCAGGCGAGCGCAGCGAGAAGAGCGAGCGCCGGCGGGTGAGGGGCGCGGGATACTGGCGCGGTGGCGCGCGCGGGGGCAACGACTGGCGGGGTCTAGTTGGGCTCGGGCCACCGTTCATGCGCATGCGGGTGAAATCGATCCGGGGTAAGGCAGCGGGGAGGCTATGCCTGCGCGCGTCGTCTGCGGGATGCTGGGCTGGTATCGTCGGCTTGAATCCAAACGGCAGCAGCGGGTCCTGGTCCCGTGCCCTTCGCTTCGTCTTCTTCTCGAGCGGGGTGCCGGACTGCGGACGCGACGAGCTCGCGCGGAGAGGAACGGGGGAGGGAAGGTAGTATTGGTATTGCGTGTGCGTGCGGCGTGGACTCGGCGCGCGCGAACGGCGAGGCACGCTGCCGTCTTGTTCTCGTTCTCGTTCCACATCCACGCCGTCAATAGATCGATTGCGATTGCCACCACGGTTGGAGCCGAGGTCCGTCAAGGACAGCCGGGGAAGGACGCTGCTCCCGATGTCGTACCACCGCCTGTTAGGCGGGGCAGGCCGCTGAGGTGATGATATCGATATCGACCGGGGCTTCACAGGCGATGATGAGACGTCGATGGGTGAGCCGCTCCGACCCCTCGCCTCCACACCCTCCGGTACTACAGGCGATCCCCAGTCCAGCGGGCTCGGGGAGCGGCGGCTGTGGGGGCTATCGGACCGCATCGGGGACTGGGGCCGTGAAGAAAGTGGCGGCGACCGGGGGCGTGAAGAACGCGGCGGCGACCGGGTATGCTTCGTTTGCAGCTGCGGTGTGGCCGGCGTCCGGCGCGAGCGCGACTTGGAGGTGGATGGTGGAAGTTGCACGCGCGAGGACGATGCTGGGAGCTGCGCGCGCGAAGACGAGGCGACGGCGTTGACTTGCTGCGGAGGACGGCGCGCGCGGGGAGCCTTCTCCTTCTTCTTCAGGCTGTGCTCCTCAACGTCCATGTCCAAGTCGTCTCCAGCTTTATCGGGAACTCGGTTTCTGCGGGGAGCTGTCGAAGCAGCCCTCTCCTTCGTCGTCCGAGTGCCCTCACTGCGCCCCTCCATCTCCATCTCCGTGTCGTCTCCAGCCTTCTCTCTGCGCACCCGCGGCGGCGGCCCCTTATCCTTCTGCGGCGACCCGTCGTCGTCGCTACCCTTGCCCCCACTCCCACCCCACTGCCCCATCCCTGCAAAAAAACGAGCGAAACGCGCCCTCCACGAGCCTCGGCAGCCCGCGCGACGGAAGCGGCTTCGGATTCGGATTCGGACTCGGCTCAGTGCGCTGGTCATGGACGCTCGTGTTGGAGGTGACCGACGCGCGCGACCCAGAGGCGGTCGTCGGCGGACGGGAGATGGTTGTGGGCGTGGGCGGGACGGACGCGAAGAAGTCCGAGTCGTCCGTCGGCCGTCTCTTGAGTGCAGGCGCGGGTTTGGGTTTTGGGGCGGAACGCGCTGAGGGGGGTTTGGGTTTGGGTTTGGGCTTCGGAGGTTCAGACTGCGGGGAGACAGAAACGTCCAGGACTGCGATGTCGGGGTAGATGTCGGGGACGTGGGTGCGGCGGCGGGTCGAAGATGGGGCTGGTCTGGGATCATTAGAAAGTGCGATTAATGTGAAATATAAAACTTACTCGGCCGCTGTCGCTGAAACCTCATTCACCTCGCTGTCGCTGTCCTCCACGCGTTGGCGCACCACTTTGGCACGCTTTCGTGCTTCTGCAGATGATGCCCGCTTGCGTTTGAGTTTCGAGCTTTCTGGGATCACGTCGTCCTCCACGTCAGAGCCCTTGGGTTTCTGCGTGCCATTAATCCAGATTGGATTCTCAGTCGGCATGCCGTGCTTCTCCTGGTACGCTTTTATCCGCCGATCGAACTCTGGCTGATTCTTCGTGTATCGCTCGCGCCAGCCGCTCCAGGGATGACTGGAGCTCCAGGACCATTTGTTGTGCTCCTACGAGTTATTTTAGCCGGGAAAGAGGACAAGAAGACAAGATCACAGACGTTTTCAACGAGAGCCTTGTACACCCTGTTACCGCTGCGCCCTTTGACCTCCGGATTGTACTTGGCCAGATATTTGACCAGCAATTTGTCCTCGTCGGACGTGAATGGGTTCCGGCCAACGCTGCTCAGGATTTTAGATTTGTCATAGATTTGGGCGGGAGAGACGAACGCGGGCATCGAGAGTCAGTTTAGAAAGAACTCAAGGACGGAGAAGCAGTTTCTGTGCAAGATCAGGTCGCGCAGTCCAGCCCATAAGTCGCGCCCCAGGATAATTCAACTTGGTAGCTTGAAGGAGACCTCCAGATACGCGTACGACACAGACTCTTCCCTGGTACAGGTCCCTAGAATCGCCAGAAACTGTGGGAGAACGAGGTGGCAGGAGAAAGGGCAACACGTCTGTCACCTGACGCTGACAAAGCACCCTCCCGATTCTTTCCTTTACTTTTCGCTGGTGCGCCCGATGGTGTCGAGAACCGTCCTCAACCGCGTCCTACGGAGTGCGCGCGTACCGGTGAGTACCCTTGTAACGCTGGCCTTTGTTTCCTCACGTTTCATTCCATTTCCAGCGCACACTGAGGAATTTTGCGACCGTACATAACCCGGGCCCATTCACAGAAATCTCCCGGCTCTCCAATGGCCTTACAGTTGCTACGGAGGCCCACCCGCATGCGCAGACTGCCACTGTCGGTGTCTGGATAGACGCAGGCTCTCGGGCAGAGACTGACGCAACAAACGGCACCGCTCACTTCCTCGAACACATGGCATTCAAGGGAACCGGGAAGCGCACCCAGCATGCGCTCGAGCTCGAGGTCGAGAACATTGGTGCTCATCTGAACGCCTACACGTCCCGTGAGCAGACGGTGTACTACGCCAAGAGCTTCCGCAAGGACGTGCCGGCCGCTGTGGACATCATCAGCGATATCCTCCAAAATTCAAAGCTCGAGAACACCGCCATTGAGCGCGAGCGGGACGTCATTCTGCGCGAGCAGCAAGAGGTCGACAAGCAGCTGGAGGAGGTCGTTTTCGACCACCTGCATTCCGTTGCTTTCCAACGTGAGTCTCGTCCTTTTGAGCGACGTCACGTACCGTTCTTTTCGCGCTCATGGACTGCGGTCCCTCTTTTGGGGCCGCATACATTCTTCGGGCTGCCTCTTTATTGGAGCATACACCCTCTTTTGTCTACACGCCTCCAACACTATACTTACCCCTTCGCAGAACAACCTCTGGGACGTACCATCCTCGGGCCCAAAGGTAGAGCCGTTTTGATATCGCGTCCTGTGCTTCACCTAATATTTACCCAGCCAACATCCTCTCGATCAAGCGGGACGACCTCGATGCATACATCAAAACCAACTACACCGCCGACCGTATGGTTCTCGTCGGTGCCGGTGGCGTCGACCACGGTGAGCTTGTCAAGCTCGCCGATAAGCACTTCTCCTCCCTCCCCGTTTCATCAAACCCCATCCGCCTCGGCACGACCGCCCAGGACAAGCCTTCATTCGTCGGCTCCGAGGTCCGCCTGCGCGACGATGAGCTGAACGCCGCACACATCGCCATCGCCGTCGAGGGCGTCGGCTGGTCCTCACCCGACTACTTCCCCATGATGGTCCTCCAGAGCGTCTTCGGCAACTGGGACCGCTCCCTCGGCTCCGCCCCGCACCTGTCCTCGAAGCTCTCGGACATCATCGCGTCGAACGGCCTCGCGAACTCGTTCATGAGCTTCAGCACCAGCTACGCGGACACGGGCCTGTGGGGAATCTACCTCGTCAGCGAGAACTTCATGAACCTCGACGACCTCACGCACTTTACGCTGCGCGAGTGGACACGCATGAGCATCGAGCCAACGAGCGTCGAGGTCGAGCGCGCGAAGAGCCAGCTCAAGGCGGGGCTGCTGCTCGGGCTCGACGGGACCACGGCGATTGCCGAGGACATTGGGCGCCAGCTCGTCACCACCGGCCGCCGCATGTCCCCGCTGCAGATCGAGCAGGCCGTCGACGCCGTCAGTGTCGAGGACATCATCCGCGTCGCGAAGAAGTACCTGTGGGATAAGGATGTGCGTCTTTTCCGTCGCTGTCTGTCCGCTATCCACCATACTGACACTTTTCTGGCCCCAGTTCGCCATGGCGGCTGTTGGCAACATCGATGGCCTCTTAGACTACAACCGTATTCGCAGCGACATGTCCTCGATGTCGCACTAGACTTGAAAAATACAGTTGGGATACCAATTTAATTTTAAAATTCTAATTGGAGATAGGGGGTCAGTGAGAATTTAACGGATGCAAGAACGACACAGCTGAGGTGAAGTTGACGGGTGTGGCCTAGCCGAAGGCTGGTACGATGAAAAACTTGGATTTTTTGTGGTCTCATGAACGGCCGCGCGCAATCGCGAATCTGCCTGCTACATACCCGTGGCGCCTTTGCGCAGGGGGTGCGGTGAGTCCAAGGTCACCAAGTCTCCTAGAACTTTGCACTGGATCCAACCAAAACCGCCCGCCGTGTGGACTTTGTGAGGACCAACACCGCTTTTCCAGAATTTTCCAGTGCCCACTCAACGCCGGAACCCTAAAAAGGAAATTCCCAGTCTCGCAGCTTTTCGCTCCAAAGTGCTATTTATTCACCCGCACAACTAACATGTGCGGGTATTAATTGTAATCTCTAATGTCAGGAAGTACGTTCAGTAAAGGTTCTACATCTATATTTTTTTTTCTTCATCCGTCGTCCTCGCCCACCCAAGAAGGAAGCGCCGCCGCTGCGCGCGCACAGGCATCCAAAAAACACAACACCACCGCCGAGGGAGACACGTACGCCTACTGCATACGGCCCAGCACGCGCGGCTGCGACACGTCGGCCATGTTGATGAAGATGTCGTCGGCAGGGTGGCGGTAGAGCGGTGCCCGCAGGCGCTTCTGGTCCAGGTGGTGACCGATGAATCCGATGCTGCGGCCGAGGACGAACAGACCGTTCAATGTGCCGATCTGTGGTCGTACATGATCAGCGGTGGTACAAAAGACATGGATGAATGGAAGCGTACCTTGATGTACTCGTCCGCCTCGTCGGCCGTGAAGGCGCCGCTGTCGCGCAGCAGATCGACGAAGCATACGGCGATGCAGCCGTCAACGTTCAGGATGAGCTGAGGGACGACAATGCCTTAGTAAATGAAGGAAAACAAGAAGGGTGACAACGCACGGTATCCTTCTTCGCAGTTGTGACCTTCTCGACGGCGAGGGCGTAGTCGAGCAGGCTGTGGCTCGGGAAGTTCTTGCGCACGTACTCCTTGACGAGCTCCACACGCAGATCAGGGTTGTTCACGCTCTTGATCTTGTGCCCGATGCCGCTGACTGTACGCCATGTCAGTTATATCGAGGAGAAGGTAGGCAGAAGAAACGCACTCAGTTTGTTAGCCTTGCGGGAGTTGTCGACAAACTCGCGCGGTGTAAGGCCCGTGTCGCGCGCCTGCGAGAACATGCTCGCGGCCTCGTCGAGCGCACCACCGAACCGGCTCCCAATGGTCAGCAGGCCGGAGGCGAGGGAAGAGATAAGATCTTTCCCTGCACGCGACGCGACGATGGTGTTCATCGCACTGTATCCCAATCAGCAAAGCAGTCGGTGTAGAACAAGAGTGCGACATACCCAGACACGGCGGGGCCGTGGTCGGCGGTGAGCATGAGGACCATCTCGATGAATTTGGTCGCCCAGGAGGGCAGGCCTGGAAGTAAGATTAGAATCGAGGCAGAATGGGAGGGAGAAGAATGCGTACGGCGCTTGAACCACAGCAGACTGACGACACCTCCGAGGCCGATGTCCTCCTTGAAGACGTCGGAGATGCGCATGCCAGCGTAGAGCAGCTCCTGACCACGCTCGTCACTGATGGTGGAGATGAAGGCGGCGGGCTTGCGGATGAGGCCGAGTTCCTGCGACGCTCATTCATTAGCAAGAGACGATGATGATGAGGATGACATGACAAACCTGCGCCCACTTGTAGTCCATAGGGATGACCGGCGGCTCCTGCTCAGCCTGGGGAACGACGACACCTTTCTTGACGAGCCCTTCGTATGTCTCCTTGAGCACCTGGGGCAGCTCCTCGAACGTCTCGGGGACGACAAAGCCCGCTGCGCGCATCGCCTTGTTCTTCGCGTCCGCCGTCTCCATCTCCGAGTCCGCCATGCTTCCCGCGTGCCCGAACTGCACCTCCGTGTCGAACATCTTCGCGCACGTCCCAATCGCCCACGCGACGATGGGCTTCGTGATGCGTTTCTCCTTGACGGCCTGGATGACGCGGTACTCCTCCACACCACCAACCTCACCCAGCAGCACGAGCATCTTGCACTGCGGGTCCGCCTCGTAGCGCAGCAGGTGGTCGATGAAGGTCGACCCGGGGTAGCGGTCGCCTCCGATCGCAATACCCTCGTACGTCCCGTTGGTGACGAGCGAAAGGATGTTGTTCAGCTCGTTGGACATGCCGCCGGACTTGGACACGTAGCCGACGCTGCCGGCGCGGTAGAGCTTGGACGCGATGATGTTGTCCATCATCCCGCCGCTGTTCCCGATGCGGAAGCATCCGGGCTTGATCCCGCCCACCGTCGCCGGCCCAATGACCAGCACACCCGCCTCCTTCGCGCGCCACAGCAGCTCGCGGGCATGGCGCTCCGGCACACCCTCGGCAATGATCGCAATGCTGCGGATCTGCGACGAGAACGTGAGGATCTCAAGCGTGCTCGAGTACACGCTGCGGCTGCTCGCAAAGTTGACCACAACGTCCGCGTCGGGGTGCTTCGCGACCGCCTCATCGACGGTCGTGTACACGGGCAGGAGCGTCTCCTTTGTTCCCCAGTAGAACTTCTGGATGTGGTGCCCGCCGAAGGGGTAGATCATCGCTGCGACACTCGGCGTCTTCCGCCCGCACGAGTAATCGAAGTCGAGCATGCCCTGGATGGCGCGCGGCTGCAGCCCGTAGACGAAGCTGCGGGTGGTGCCGTCGAAGGGGCGGTATGCGGGGCGGGAGCCGGTCGCGGCGGAGGAGGTCTCGAAGTGCACGATCTGGTCGTCCGGCTGCGTGCGCGAGCCCGAGGGGTGGATCGTCCCGACGGACGGCGCGACGGTGCTGTCCTGGACGTCGATGGCGGCGCCCGCGGGCGTCGTAGTGCCCGTGCTCGAGACGGGCTGAGATTTCTTGGAGAGATCGATGCCGAGAGCGATGGGGACGATGTCGGTGATGTGGGTGTCCGGGCCGTAGACCTTGATCGGGACACCAAGGCTCTCGCCGAGCAGGCTGCCAACGAGGGTTAGAGCGCACACAGGCCGATAAGAAACAGACAAACCGCATAGCGCGCAGACCCTCCTGGTAGTTCGGCCCGCCACGGCGAACATAGATCTTGACGTTGTGAGTGACGAGACCGGACTTGGCCTCCTTGAGGGCACGGATGATGCCTAAACTTGCTCAGACGTGCGAACCACAAGAAAACGAAAAACACCCACCCTTGAACGTCGCAGCGACGTTGGTGAAGTTGGCAATACCTCCACCGATGATGAGGATCTTGCCTTCGGGGTGGGGGGTGCCGCGGGTGATGAGATCAACTGCACGAAGTCAGCATTTGCGCGACACCCCACTTGAATTCCGACTTACTAACGGTCCGTGCGTACTCGTACGTCTGCCCCTCGGTCGGGGCACCACTGTACTCTCCGTAATTGGCGAGCTCGCCGGCAAAGCCGTGCGCCGCGATCGCGTCGGAGTAGACGACACTGGCTGCGAGACTGTTAGCACATTCGTAAGAAATCACGGTCAACACGCACCTCCACCGCCAGCAACCATGGTCCAGATGCGGCCCTTGGGGTTGAGGACAGTGAGCTTGAGGGACGCGCCAGTGGACGCGTCGAGCTTTTGGATGTACGCCTCCTCGGTGGTCAGCTGGCGACCGAACGGCGCGGGGAACACCATCGGCGGGCCACGGTCGGTCTGCACGCCGGTCTTCTTGGGGGCATCAGCCGCCCCGCCGAAGGACTCCTCGTACAGCGTCAGGTCGCGCGCGACAGCCCACATGGGCCCGCAGATGCTCTCCGCGGTCTGGTCGATCTTGGCGGCCATGTCGAGGAAGTGGATCTCACCGCCTTCCAAGGCTACGAGCGGGTTGATCTCAAGGTAGGTGAAGTGGAGGTGAACATAGACGGCGTAGACGCGGAGGATGAAGTCCGTCAGAGCATCCTTGTTGGCGGCGGGGACAGCGGAGAGGAGGGTGGACTTGATGGTGTCGCGGGAGGGGAAGGTGCCAGTGGCGGATACGACGGACACGGGGAGCTCCAGACGCAGAGCCTTCGAGTCAACGTCGCCGATGTCCACACCACCTTCGTGGGTGAACAGGATAGCGTCACCCTCGCGGCCAGAGTTGATGCAGATGTAGTACTCGGTGTTTGCGGGGTGAGGCAGGAAGGGCTCGACGATGAAGGTTGTGAGCGTTCCAGTAGTGTGCTCGACCTAACGTCGTGATTAGATCAAGTTAACAAGTAGATGGTGCCAAAATGAAGAGCCACTCGTTTCTCCGCGTCGCGTCGCTGGGTGAAAAAGACACCCAACGGCGTCCTCCGCGAGGCTCGAGGTCATCGCCGCCTTCTCGGATGGAAGAACCAGGGCTTCCCAATTCCACGAATAGAATTAAAAATAAAGACTTCTCACTCACCTTCACAGGCTTGCCCGCGCGCGCCTTGATCCAAGCCTTGGCGCCATCTGCGCCGTCCCAGGTTTTATTGAGGGACAATAAACCAGCCTTGCCGCGACGCTTGATGAGCGTATCGGGCTTTGCGACGAGTTTTGTGCTTGGAGTGATCCATGCCGGAGCAGTGAGGTACTTGTCTGCATTGTCCGTCAATTTACCTCCGAAACAGACACAGAAAAGGCGTAGTACCACTGGTATCGTCCTCCGACCATGCAAACTGGGCGACCCGCGGCTTGGGGTACTTGAAGTCCTTGCTCACAGATGGATAAGATGCACATGGCGGGGGGGCCTTGGGCAGCCAGTGGGCAAGCAGGAGCTTCGCATCGTACTCGCGGATGGGTTTGGAGGCCATGGTGGTGGTAAGAAGGAAAGAAAGATACGCGACCAAAATTTAGTTCGCCAAAATTATACCTGGGGTCCCCCAAAGTTCGCACGCACTGATCCACGCCTAAAATGGTCGTACGAGTCTCTTGTTTTCCTCCATCGCCTCATTTCCTGGTGCCATCGATTGATGCCGCTACCCTGTCCTCGCGGAGAACATGTGTGCCCGTAAGCCCTAATATTTTTTTTTTCTGGCAAGACAAGCGGCCGTCCGGCGTTTGGTAAGCGGCCGCAATAGCCCAATAGCAAGTCCTGCATCATCGGCATAAAAGTGGGGCTTCAATTGGTCTCCAGAGGGATGCTATGAAGTGGATAGAAAAGCTGTTTCGATCTTAATTGCTATCAAACTGAATCCCCCACATCCACAGCGCTATCCACTAGCGCGCCGGTCCCGTTCCTGGATCGGGTATCCATTACGGCAAAATTGGATCCCCAAATATTTTTCCGACAGGCACGATGCATTGAAGCAAAGAACGAGAGAGTGGCACGATGCGCGTCGTGTTGTAGAAGACTAGAAGTTGAACTAGCCGGCCGCCGCGACCAATCCCTTACCGAGGACGTGATCGCGTGTACTGGTTCTTCTTCCCACCATGATCGTCTACGATCTCCTGCAAGTCCATGCTGTTGAGCTCTTCTGGTCTCTGCACACCCAATTTTTAGTGGCACGGTTGGAGACTCTGATTGAGTTTGGGCGCCTCAGCGAGTACCACTGCTCTTCGACCACAAAGAATTCCCCTTGCTTAAGCGACTGTATCCGTCCTGGTCACAAATTCGTGCAACAACAGGCCCCCGGTCACTTGGGGTAAAGTCGGTCCGGATTTTTTCGGAAATTTGGTCAGATTTACTCTATGAAATCGGTCTTCAAGCCTCTGATTTACTCTATTCCGGACCGACTTTTATGCAATTTTTCTGCCAGCACCAAATTTTCGTGTTTTTTCCCGTTTCTAGGTCATTTTGCGGTCATTCTTGCACCGTTCTGCGACTTTTCCCTGCATTTGGCACTACATCACTTCTGTTTTCGCCCACAAAAAATTTCGCCTCCAAGACCTCTGCATCTTGAAAAGAATTCTCGGGCTCCCTGATTTACTCTATCACGGACCGACCTGCGACGCTCAGAGCCAGTTTTACTCTATTTTACAGACTGAAAAATCGAAAATTTCTCCGCAGATTTACTCTATTCCGGACCGACTTTACCCCAAGTGACCGGGGGCCTGCAACAACCCCGTCGTTCATGGCGCCAACCGGACTTTTATCGATACCGGTATCATCTCTGTTCCCCGTCCCCGATGATCAGACGGACCAAGAGGAGTCGACGGCGAGACGAAGCTTTACGACTGGGATCGGTTCGTTCGGTCCCCACTGTGTCACCCTCTTGGCTCCCTCCCGCTCCCCCGCCATGTCATTGGGAGTCGTTGGTGCGGCGAAGAACTTGGTTCAAGCAGGACGTCGCGCTATAATTACAGGTAACAGTTCTTCAGGATCGCTTGACCACCGGCGGCGAGCAATATAACCTGTTCTGGCGTCGTCGGATTTATGATGATCTATCTCGCCGGACCAGATTTAGCAGACGGCCATCCAGTGAGTCTGCGGTCCGTTTCCCATTTAGCCGGCTCCGTGCGCGGGTACCGGCAAATTCTCTCAGATCATCTCTATATTGAAGTTATTCTACACTGAAGTGGCGCATTTTGCGGTTTCCTGGTCCGTGTTATTATTTCCTTCCCGCAAGAAATGATCCCTGGATTTTCGTCCCTCATGGGTTGCAGCTGACCTACTTCCCGTTTCCCCTTTGCCCGTTCAATCCCCCCGGCTGGCTCTCTTGATTGGCCACAATTCAAACTCATTGGCGGGAGCATCTTTTCCCACTTGAGCGAATTCTATCTTCTAATCGTTTGGCGATGCACTTGGTACTGTATGTTGCTGTTCACGTTCTTTGTCTGCTAGTTGATCACCTTGCCAAAGATATTCTTTAACCTTTTGATCCGCGAATTCAACTCAAGTTCTTCGGTCATTGAAAGGGATCTTCTCTCTGCCGTTCGAATCCTGTGGGCCTGTCCTCGCCCGGCCAACACATATTACCGATGGTTAGATCCGCGCCACCTTGATTCTTTGTGTCCACAATGCTGACTTCCATCATCCAGCATGTTAACAGACGCTCTAATATCAGTAAACAGACGCTCTAATATCAGCAACTACCCGTACTTGTTTGATGCAATAATGGTTGCCTTACATCTCAGCAAAGACAGATTAGAACGGAACGCAATGCTTCCTATCGCTCCAATGGAGTTTGTACGCCAAGCATCCGCTTTGGCCCGCTAGTGCTCAATGCTCCGGGAAAGCTCTACAGTCAGTTGGTTTTCCAATTCCGTGCTGAAGAAACCACTGGGAAGTTTGGCTTCCTTCTCGCGACCGAGGATACAACGTCCGTTCGGGTGAAATAATTTCCAGGCGCTCGACTGTCAGCACAAGCCGTGCAACTCGATCCAACCGGATATCGCAATACTAGTCTCACAGTCTTGGAACAAATCCATTCAGACTACAGGCGATAGAAGCTCCGCAGGCCTTGGACGCAGATAGGTAGGTGATCTCCTACGTTGTGAATGTCAGACTCTTTCCCGCCATCCTGATCCTGCCAACTTTGAACGCTGATATAAATTTCAGAGACAGCTCGATTCGCATCGGATGCACCTCCAGTCGCTCCTTCTTCCCTATCCTCGTCCCGGTCACTCTCCCCAATGTCTTCGGACTTGGACCCAACTCTGTCAACTGCCCTGTCGGACGCAGATGCACAGTTTTTTAAGAGCTACGGACGCGATATAATGCAAGATGTTGTGGGCGTGACCACCGAAGCAATATTTTGCAGTTAGTGCTTTCAGTGCGTTAGATTGGCAGACTTCCTCAACATTTACAGGCGCATATGGCATCATTTTCGCCCTTGCGGTATCCTCCATTCTGTAAGTTCGCCAATGGGACTTCTATAATATAGTCTTTTGACCGATTAATTTTGCAGTCGGAAAGGCCTCCAGTCGCGGGGGCGTGTTATTATGCTCATCGTCGTGGTCTATCTATATGTGGCCTCCCTCGTTCAATTCGCGCTGGATTTTTACTCCGCTTTCAACCACATACATTCTCTGTTGATGGTTCCTGATACGCCTATCCCGGATCGAGCGGACCTAGCAGAGGCGAACGTAGCAGAGGTTTGGACTTATTTGCAAGCCCTCCTTGTCTTCAATGTGCGGGAAACAAAGATTGGGTGTGATTATTACTGACAAACTTAATTAGATGATGATTGCAGACGCCGTTGTAATGTGGCGCACCTGGATCGTCTATCAAGGGAGGATTTTGGCAATTTCGATACCTTGCATTCTATTGCTGGCATCGTACGGTCAGCTACTTTTTGTTCACATTAGAGGCCACCACCAACACTCCTTGTCAGTGTTCACTCTCGTTGATATCATCTGCTACACCCACCATGGCTCCCTGCCTGGCGGTGAAAAAATCTGCCCCAAGGCGGCGATCCTTGGGTGGGCGCTCTCCGTTGGAACGAACGTCATCTGCACAATATTGGTGGGATTCAAAGCCTGGCATGTACACATTTTTGCAAGTGCAGAGCTGCTGACGATATTGATGTTCAGGCGACATCGCAAAAGGACGCGAGAGCTGAATCTGCCTGGGAACGTACGGAACCCACACAGAATCGCAACCGAAAGAATTATTTTGACATTCGTCGACTATGGCTTCATCTACGGTTTACTATGGGTATGGCAATCTTGCGCTCTGAAACCAATAACACTCATCATCATTTCCTGGATTTCAGCTCACCCAGGTCATTGCGTTCGTGAAATTTACTCGAGATTCGCCCTGGCAGTATGTTTACGAAGTCCTCGTATCCATGGGTGATCAGATTACGGGCATGTATCCAACACTCGTTATCGTCGTGGTAAATTTTCAACCTCCAATTTGGGATGAGGAGAAACGTTTCGCAATCAGCAATGACGCTTCCTTCACTCCCTTGCCATGGAATGTCAAACGATCGGGCTACACAAACACGTCTAGCACCCATCCTGGAGTCGGTCGCCACCTCGGCACCGTCATAGATATTAGTCGCGAAAATTGCATAGCCAGCCAAAATGTCAAATGGCCTCCTTCCGAATGATGTTCAATTCAAAAATACATCTCTGTGTTCTTTACAATTCGTCTACATACGTATCTCTCCTCTTTTGCGCCGGCGCCGTCTCGTAGCTAAAGTGTAGTGCACAAGTTCACCTGGCGATCTTACCTCTGTCGTACACGCTCGTAATTCAATGATGACAACTTGGATTAAAAGATACCACTGTACCGGAGCCGGATGTAATTTCCTTCAGGTTGATTGCGCAGAGGCCCATACATTTGACGCATTTCTGCAGGCACAGGAAACGTCTTTCCATGTCGGTCGGGTCGGTCGGGTCGGCTGGTATTCGGCCAGACGCATGAAATGGTTTCCACCAAAGGGAGATATCGCAGAGAAATCGGTTGGCGAGAGTCAGAACAGGCTACAGTCGAAGCTGTCCTAAACCATAGCTGTCGGTGGACCCAAAAAGCTATGGGTTACTACAGAGTTATGGGTTATCCCAGGCCAAACTGGATGAAATTCAGCCAAAAAAATCATGGGCCATGGCCGATTATGGGTTATGGCAGCTATGGGTTAAGACAGCTTTGAGTGTAATGGCGAGTTGCAAGGCGAGTGGCAAAAAATCACCATGACGCGGTCACATTAATGCAAGAAGCAACTTGACGCGATTTTTTCAATCTCGAGAGCGCAATGCAGGAAAAATTGTGAAAAGGGAAGATGCTTCCAGTATACTCCAAATGTTTCCAAAATTAATGCTTCCCACGTTTCCGGCTTGTTGCAAAACTTCGTAAAACGTAGACAGGGAATTGGTACTTCGCGCCATAACTACCAACTCAATAGTAACTACGAAATGCAGTATCAGGTATTTATTTCCGACGCCAGGTCATGCCAGAAGGCACATCGGGTGCTCAATGCGTCGGTGACATTCTCCAGCGAGATATTGCCCGGGTGAAGTAAAATTCGGGGACTGCCATTGATATCCGCACTGGGCTGAGAAGATGAAAATAATTATTAGAGGAGTACAGGGCTATCGAGAGGGTACTCACCGCCCAAGTAATGCCATTAGCGGCGACTGGCGCGCCGGACGTTGCAAACGATGTGAAATACCTGCGCATGGCATTCACCAGTGTCTGATCTGCATCATCAAATATTCGTGTGCCGTCGAAAAATGCATTCAGTTCCGCCCCATGATTGGAGCTCAGTATTGGATTGTCCCAGCTGCAGGTGGTTGATGAAAATCATATAACATATGCGCTCGGAAAGGCTGACTGGTATTGATATGCTTTCAAGCCAAAATTTTGCGCCGCGCCAGTGATCATAACAGCAGAACAAATGTATCGCATCTCTCCATACATTTGTTGCGCCTGTAGATCGAAGGAGTTGTTGTAATTAGCCAGCGGATAGAGCGTCAAGGCAGTCTGGAACGACGCTTGGGTAAAGGTGTTGAATTGCCCGGCGATACAATTGTACACAGTCGTTTCAGTCGCGTTCGGGTTCGCGGTGTTCGCAGCCGGATCAGCGAGACCTGCGCACCAAAGGGCGCCTTCGTTGGTGTTGGATCTAGTTGGAACATTAATCTCATATCTCGCGCATTACAACCCGCTCACCCAAATAGGACGGGCACGGTGAAAGTGCCGCCAATACTGCCGCCGTGCCGCCAGCACCGCCCCCCTGCCGCCCCCGAGTGCCGCCCCCGCGCGTGCAAAGTGCCGCCCCAGTGCCACCCTCAGGGGCGACACTTTTGTCACGCTGCCGCCGCAAACATTTGAAATACAGATATATGTTATAATACATCTGACTTCGTTTATTATCAAGGTCTCTTTATCACATAGAGGTGTAAACCTGCTCCGTGACTGACGCTCACATCACATGATTACTCACGGGACGTTACGGTAGACTAGCTAGTTCTCTCCCTCCACTACGACGCCCTCTTCCTGTATCGCACCCCTCTAGCTTCTTGGAATTCATCGACGGGTCTTATTGTCTTTGTGCTCGCTATCTTGAAGATCTTGTGTAAACCTGGTAAGCAGGTTTCCATTTTTTTGACAATATCCACCCGCCGTGGTTTGGATACCGTAATTGAGGAGAATCCGCGAGCGCCGCCTCCGATTCTGAGCCACCGAGCACCTCGCCGGGCGTACCACCGTCCTACCGTTCGCTGAAGCTCCCGCCCAGAGCCCAGCATAACCGCAGCGCACCGTCGCTCCACCTGTGCCACAACACCACGCTGGCCGCGAGAAAACCCTCTGTCCCTCACTCGTTGCTCACGCGATCCCAATTGTCCCAACAGAACCCCGAACCTGAATCACCTCTCACTCCGCTCCCCGCATCGCCTGGAGGATCACCGCGCGGATCCCCGAGATCGTCGAGATCACCTCCGGCTATAATACTTCCGTCGCCAAGACCATCCCCGGCGCGGACCCCACCTCCTTCCTCCGACTCTTCCGACTCTTCCTCGTCGTCCATCTCGCCGTACTTCGCTCTTCCACATTCGTCATCGATGTCCGCCACGCTTGAAGCCGTGTCTTCGAAGCCGCCCATCCTCCACGCTGGAGAGTGCACCCCCGCTATCGTGCACAAATTGAGCTTGGCTTCACCAACTACTGCACGATCAAGGACATCACAGAGGAGAAGCAGACAAGGACCCTCATCGGGTGCTTCCGCGACCACCGCATCACCAACGTCCTCAGCGACCCCAAAGAACGCAAGACGTTGCTTGGTGGCACCGTCCCCGAGTTCATGGCACATATTCACAGCATCGTTCTGCAGCCCGGTTGGGAGGACAATCATCGCATAACCATGACGGCGCGTCGTCATGTCCAGTCCGAGTCTTTCTTCACGTTTGCTAACACTATCCGTTCCATGAACTCCCTCCTCGTAAACACTGAGTCCCACCTCACCGACGAGCGCCTCCGCAGCCACCTCGAATCCGCCATGTGCCGCGACCTTCTCGACGACTACAGAGCCGACCCACTGGCCAAGGTCGTCGCGACCAACAAGCTCTCGCCCTGGCTCCACGAGGTCAAACGGATTGACGACGCGCGTCTCCGTGGCTACAACCGGATGAAGGCTGCCGTTGAGGAGGTCAAGCGCAAGCTCAACAAGCGCCTCGCCCCCGCCGGCGACAACGGCGGCGGCTCGACGAAACACCCCCGCTCAGATGGTCCCTCCAACTCCTCCTCTGCCGGCAACAACGTTGGCAAGCGCTGCCCGCCGTTGACCGAGGAGGAGAAGAAGATCCTCGACACCAATCAGGGTTGCCGTCGCTGCCGCCTTCCATTCCAGACGACCCACCATAGTTCCGACAAGTCTTGCCCCTTCCCTTCAGCCGATCCTTACGTTCCGGTCACGCAGAAGTTTGTCGACAACTTCCGCAAGGGCAAGGGCAAGGAGAACGCCCCCGCCCCCCGCCGCTGCTGCCGTTGTTGAGACGCACGTCGCTGCCATCCTGCCCGACATCGACGACCTGAACAATAGCAGCGGAACGTCTGACGGCGACCTCTCTGGACGGAACGTGAGTACCCCTTACAAAGTTCCTCATCTCTTCTGGACGTTCCTCATGGACGCCCCTTCCGACTTCCCTATCCACGTCCGCGGCCTTATTGATGATGGTTCTCATCTAGTTCTAATCACACCTGAACTTGTCGATCGTCTCAAGCTCTGCCGCCACCTACTGCATGTCCCCGAAACTGTTGATCTTGCAATGACCGATTCCTCTTCCTCAGAACGAACCTTGACCGAGTATGTCCACCTACGTTGCACTAGTATCGATTCTCGTTGGACTTTGAATACCGTACGCGCTCTGATAGCACCGGGACTTTGCGCCCCCGTAATTCTCGGACTTCCATGGCTCACTCGTAACCATGTAGTTATAGACCACCACGAACATACTGTAATAGATAAGCGGGTGAATTATAACATCTTGGACCCCGCACCGCTGCCACTGCCTAAGCCTCCCCTCATTAAACTACGTGAGTGCATGAAGACTACCAAGGCTGACCATATTACAATGGCTAAGGAACTGGCCGCTGTCTGCACCGTGCGTCGCGAGCGTCTTGAACGAGACGGTCTTTTCGAGCCAGTCAAAGAAGTCGATGTTGTGGCCGCAATCCGCGAATGCATAGAGGTCCTTACCGATTGGGAACAACTCCAGAAACTTGGGGACAAACTCAAACATGAGTATCGTCCCATCTTTGAGCCGATCCCACATGTGGACCACTTACCGACAGACGTCCAATGTGAGATTCAGATGAAGTCTGCCTACAAGTCTCTGTCCAAACGCTCATACTCGAGTCCTCGCAAGTATCGTGATGCTTGGAGTACCCTCATTCAGAAACACCTTGACGCGGGCCGCATACGCCCCTCCAATTCCTCTTTCGCCTCCCCTGCCTTCTTGATTCCGAAGGCTGATCGCAATGCACTTCCTCGCTGGGTTAACGATTTCCGGGAGCTCAACGCGAACACGGTCCATGATGTCTTCCCCCTCCCTCGTGTTGAAGACATACTAGCCGACTGTGTAAAAGGCAAGATCTGGTCCACCATAGACTTTACAGACAGTTTTTTCCAAACTCGTCTGCACCCAGACTCTGTCAAGTACACTGCGGTGACCACACCAGTTGGCCTCTACGAGTGGCTGGTCATGCCGCAAGGTCTACGCAATGCTCCCTCCATCCAACAACGGCGTGTCACCGCCGCACTCCGCGAACACATTGGTAAAATTTGTCACGTATACCTGGACGATATCGTGATATGGTCTGACAACGTGGAAGAACATGAACAGCATGTTCATATTATCTTTGACTGCCTGAAAGCTGCTGGACTGTATTGCAATGAGAAAAAGACCAAACTTTTCCAACTGTCTATTAAATTCCTTGGCCACAAGATTTCCGCGAACGGCATTGAGGCCGATGACAGCAAAGTTGAACGCATCTTACACTGGCCCACCCCCAAGTCTTCTACAAACGTGCGCGCTTTCCTAGGCGTTGTCCGTTATATTTCGCAATTTCTGCCAAATCTCGCCGCCCACACTGAGATCCTGCATCGCCTGACGACGAAGGCGGCCGACAAGTGTTTCCCCGGCTGGGCTCCAGAACATGAAGCCGCTTTCCAAGCTATAAAAGAAATTGTCATCAGTCGCGACTGTCTCACCACCATTAATCACCATGACATGGGTGATAATAAGATATTTGTGACCACCGATGCTAGTGACAGGCGCTCTGGTGCGGTCCTGTCATATGGTCCGACCTGGGAGACTGCCCGCCCTGTTGCCTTCGACTCAATGACCTTCAAGGGTGCAGAACTTAATTACCCTGTACATGAAAAGGAACTCCTCACAATTATTCGTTCGCTCCGACGCTGGCGCTCCGATCTGATTGGCTCACCGGTCTACATTTACACCGACCACCGTACCCTTGAGAATTTTAACACTCAGAGAGACCTCTCAAGGTGCCAGGCGCGCTGGATGGAATTTCTCTCTCAGTTTGACTGCCGTATCGTCTATGTAAAGGGCCAGGACAACACTGTGGCGGACACCCTGTCCAGGACTGAATTTGATGACAGCCTTGACCCTGACTCGATAGCGCTGGCTCCGTTCGATGAAGACTCTGATTCGACAGCCATTGCATCAGTCTCTTGCCCTGGGGACTCACCCTTCCTCGCGGCCTGCTGCCTTGCACGTACACGGATTCGTACTCCTGCGGAAGATATCCCCAGCCCCGTTTGCACCATCTTGAACATATCTGTGGATGGCGCCTTTGTAGACTCCATTCGCGATGGCTACAAATCAGACCCTTGGTGTGCTAAGTTCACGTCCATAACACCAAGTTTTCCGGGTCTTACCAACGAGAATGGGTTATGGTACATCGGCTCACGTATGATCATTCCCCGTGTTGGTACCATTCACGAGAACCTTTACAGGCTCGCTCATGACTCTCTTGGCCACTTTGGCTTTGATAAGAGCTACAAGTCCCTGCGCGATGCGTATTACTGGCCAAACATGAGACGTGACCTCGAATGCGCATACATCCCTGGGTGTCCAGAGTGCCAGACCAACAAATCTCGCACAACACCCAAGGCAGGCCCTCTTCACCCACTTCCTATCCCAGACGAGCGCTGTGACTCAGTGGCAATCGATTTCATTGGACCTCTGCCCGAGGACCAGGGATTCAACTGCATTGTTACCATGACCAACCGCAGTGGTTCTGACGTACAAATCGTGCCTACCCGCACTGATATATCAGCCGAAGATTTCGCCCTTCTCTTCTTCGACAAGTGGTACTGCGAAAACGGCTGCCCCTTGGAGATCATCTCCGACCGTGACAAGCTCTTTGTCTCCGCCTTTTGGAAAGCCCTCCATAAACTCACCGGCGTAAAGCTAAAACTTTCCACCGCCTACCACCCGGAAACGGATGGCTCAAGCGAACACACAAATAAAACAGTCAACCAATGCATCCGCTATCATGTCTCCTGGAACCAGACT
Source organism: Mycena olivaceomarginata (assembly GCA_029378375.1). Classification (NCBI taxonomy): domain Eukaryota; kingdom Fungi; phylum Basidiomycota; class Agaricomycetes; order Agaricales; family Mycenaceae; genus Mycena; species Mycena olivaceomarginata. The sequence goes on along the minus strand of JARKIC010002775.1, from coordinate 7,220 downwards.
GGTTGGGTCCGCGCCCTGCCTCGCGTCCGTTTCCACATCATGAACACAGTAAACGCCTCCACCGGTTACTCTCCCTTCCAACTGCGCACAGGCCGCTCTCCACGTCTTATTCCCCCCTTTGCCCCGACGCCTCCCATCTCCAAAATCCCAACGGACGTCCTTGCTGCCAACATCATAAAACGTCTGGAGACAGACTTCCAGGACGCGCAGGACAACCTCCTCGCAGCCAAGTTCACCCAAGCCGAGCAGGCTAACAAAACACGAGGCCCGGATCCCGACTACAAGGTCGGCGAACGTGTCAAGCTTTCCACCGCCAACCGCAGAGGCGCCTACGTACGCGGCGGTGTGAAAAAGGCCAACTCCGTGTCGCCAAATATATGCCGCGCTTTGACGGGCCGTTCACAATCAAGGCGATTCACAAGGAATGCTCGACTGTCACCCTTGACATGGCCTCTCAGCCACACGTCTTCCCAGTCTTCCATACATCGGAGATTGAACCTTACGTCGAGAACGATGACGAGCTATTCCCAAGCCGTAAACTGGAACGTCCGGGTCCCATTATCACTGATCTGGGCGAGGAACATGAAGTTGCAGATATTATCGACCAACAGAAACGCAGCCGCGGCTACCAATACCTCGTACGATGGGCTGGACACGGTAACGAAGACGCCTGCTGGCTCCCAGGATGGGAGGTCGCCCACCTCGACGCGCTACGCGATTGGCTCGACTCGAAAGCGGCTCAATCCGGCCCCATCACCTCAATTGCGCATATTGACGCGCTCCGCGACTGGCTCGACTCCTTGGCGGACAACGAAGCGCCGGCTGGCGAACATTTTATTTTCTACCCGCAGTCGGAGGGTCTGCCCATAGCGGCCCGGCCTTGACGCCGCGAGTATCCTCCGGGCATGCATTTTGGCTACGGTTACTTACCTTACTTTTCTCTCTCTCTGGTTGAATTGACACGGGACACATGGTCTTTTTCAAAGACGGGGAGGGTGTGTAAACCTGCTCCGTGACTGACGCTCACATCACATGATTACTCATGGGACGTTACGGTAGACTAGCTAGTTCTCTCCCTCCACTACGACGCCCTCTTCCTGTATCGCACCCCTCTAGCTTCTTGGAATTCATCAACGGGTCTTATTGTCTTTGTGCTCGCTATCTTGAAGATCTTGTGTAAACCTGGTAAGCAGGTTTCCAAGAGGCGATTATACCTGCCCGAAAATGTTCTGTATAATATAAGCTAAAACCTCGGGCTTAAATCTCATTTCCCTCTGAATCCAACTCCACCCAGCCAGGATACCTGTGAAGGAAAGGGCAAGTCGTGAGAGCTATACAACACGTAACAACTAAACGGCTCACTTAGACCTTTTCTTGTGCATCATAACTTGCACACAGACTGAGTTCATAAATGCAAATTTATGACATTCGTGGGGCTCGGAGGGCTAAGAAGACATAAATACACCTCAAAATGCAATAATTGTCAACCATAATTTTTGTGAAAACTGCTGCCCCTTGCCGCCCATTGCCGCCCGCTGTCACATACAGTCACACTGCCGCCATTTGTCACGTAGTTGAATTGCCGCCCCCACTGCCGCCCCCCCAAAAATAAAAGTGCCGCCCCCGCAGACATTTGCCGCCCCCATTGCCGCCCCTGTTGCCGCCCTTTGCCGCCCCCCACTGCCGCCCTTTGATGCCACTGCCGCCCCTAGAAATAGTGAAACTGCCGCCCTTTGCCGCCATCACCAGTCCAATTTAAGCTCAACTTTTCGCCTTGGGGTATAGTTTACTGTCCAAATACATGGTATTAACTGTATTTAATACACCACAATGTAGTGCAAGATGGTGTAAGCAAGACCCTGGCCAGATGCTATCTAACAAAATTTAAGTGCCGCCCCCCACTGCTGCCACTACCGCCCTTGGCGGCAGGGCGGCAGTGTTGGCGGCAATTTCACTTTGCCCAAATAGGACGGGAACGCGGGCAAACTTCCCCGAGCGGAATGCATCAACGGGTTGATCTTGGATAAATTGTCCATCCGCGATCGGCGCGAAGGGAAATAAGCTACTGGTGAGGTTCGCCAGTGTCTTGTTACCGGCAAGCACCAAAGCATCGGTGGGCACGGTGCGTAGGCACGCCATTATAGCTGAACCAGTGCCCAAACAACCGCTGCAGAATTATTGAGCAATGGGTTCAAATGTCGAGGAAAACCATTTACACAAAGCCAACGAACTGCGAGAATAAATCTTCGGTGAAGGTGTCGTTATAGTGGGGCAAGAAGCTGAGCGACGGCGAATCACCCTGAATTTCGACGTCAGTGCGATCACGGTGTTGCGAATGTATTAAACCAAACCTACCATTGCTTGGTGGAATAGCAGGTTCCCGTTTGCCCCGCCGTCGCCAACAAGGTGGAACATGGTTGAACCTAGGACCGAGTTAGCCATGAGGCGTCTGAAGAGTCTAGGTCGAACCAGCTCTGTTGACGAGAGGCTAGTTGCCTTTCGTGGACGTTGGCGTTCCACTTCCTCTTCCGCTCGTTGCTGTTTTAATTTATTTATTCATTTCACTTTCGATCGTAGCCGCACCCTATAAGAGTGCGGCTCCGCAACAACGACCCTCAGTCTTTACCACATCGTGTGCGACTGAGGGTACATTCACTTACCTATAATATTATGATACGGACACTTACCTCACCTGTAGACATATTCTTACGGCGTACTTCTCTACAGGTCAATATACTGAGTCTTTACCACATCGTGTGCGACTGAGGACATATTCTTACGGCGTACTTCTCTACAGATTCGCAGTCAGAACGAGATACGGCGTGCTGTCCCTGAATCAGCGTTGCTATTGTGCAGCACACCTTGAAGACTCACCAATTTTCCCCCAAATATCTTACCCCTATGTCGCTATCCTCCATTACCATCCTCCCTGCTGAGAAGCAGCTCGGCAACGACAACTGGCCTTCGTTTAAGGACAGCATGGTCAGTCTCGCACGTGGAAAGGGCTACGAAGGATACCTTGACGGCACGATCCTCCGTCCTGCTGCGCCTACTGCACCTGGAGCCCCTGCGACGAGCATCTACAATCCGACCATCTTGACTGCTGGGCACGCCTCGCCGGCGTCGATGGCGAATGCGCGCACTCCCTCGCAGGAGGAATGGGACCTTCGTGATGGACAGATGGGCGCCATGCTGTACCAGAACGTGAAGGACCCGAAGGCCCACGGATTATCGCCGACGGACACCTCGCGCTTGATGTGGATCGCTCTTCACACGAAGTTCAATTGTTCGTCGGAGGTCCTGAAAGGTCTTGCATTCACCAAGTTGCGCGCGCTGAAGTGCAAGGATGGACGTTACCTCCGTACCCACATCGACCAGCTCACTAAGCTTCGTGCCGAGGTTGTTCGCGTCGGAGGAAGGATTGACGACACGGAGATGAACTCCATCATCCTCCAGTCGCTGCCGCAGGCCGAGTTCCGTGGGTCCATCCTCACTCTCCAGCACCTAAAGCACACGTTCGAGGTCGTCAACGAATTGACCACGTACTGGGAGATTTCCTACGGCGAGGAGGCGACCAACGAACAAGGCGGGGTCGCGAACACATTTGCCGCGACCACCAACGCGCTCGTCTGCGGCAATTGTGCCGCCAGCGGCCACACCAAGGAACGATGCTGAGCCCTTGGTGGTGGAGAGGAGGGACAGGCATGAGGACGTTGGGTCGCACCACCTGGAAAGGAACCCCGTCAGCATCTTGTTGACGCTGCGAAGAACGCCAGAGCCGCGAGGTGGAATGCCAAGAACACACCTGTTCCCACTGCTGCTGCGACGATTCCAACGACTGCACCCGCTTCCGATGCCCCCATCACGAACGCTGTGCCAGTGCCGACCGCTGTCTACACGTCGCCCATGTCAATCTACGCACTTGGAACGACTCTTGATGAGGGTGCGTTGCGAGTTTCCTCATCGGGTGCGGACGATAACAGCCTCCTCAGGTCTGGACGTGGAGGGTCAGACCCTGCCGTTCTGAATGAAGCTGTTACTCGTACCGTACCTGATGTAGTAGACTACGCGCCCGCAATATACGCTGCGAGCGCTGTCGATCTCGCTTACGCATGCTGGTGCTTCACCTTCCTGGATAGCGGCGCGTTCAGACAATTGCATCGTCAACCGTAAACGTTTTATCACGTACCAAGAAGTCATCATGGACGGCTCGACTGCAGTGAAGGGCGGAGGATTCAAAGTCACGGGGAAGGGGATAGCGGAGATGACGGTGCGCGTGAGTGACGGATCAGTCCACAAGATTCGCGTTGAGGCGCTGCATACCCCGGGATTTGCGATGAACCTGATCTCGCTTCCCACTCTTGATACGCGAGGGTTCCACGGAGAGTGGGGAAGCGGGATGATGTCCGTGCGCTCCCTGGATGGAAAACTACTCGTTGACGGGCGACTGGCTAAATCCGTTGGAAGCCGGAAGCTATACGAGGTCGACGTCGTCGATGAAATTGACGGACGACATTCACCTGTCGCTGCCATAGCAGGGCGCGACCGAAACCAGCCGACAGACTTGGAAGGCTGGCATCGACGACTGGTGCATGCCGATGTTCGCCGCATTGAGCGGATGGTGTCGAAAGGGCTCGTCGATGGCCTTGTAATCACTCGCAAGTTGCTGCGAGGGATGTGCGAGGACTGTATCCTGGGGAAACAGGACAAGGCACCATTCGATGATTTCGTGGTGCACGAAACGGAGCCGCTTGAGCGCGTGCATGTGGATTTGTGGGGGCAGGCGGAGAACACCGAGCTGGTCCGGGGCCGTATACATGATGCTCGTGTCGGATGGGGGGACATCGCTGAAATTCCCGTTGTTCTTGACCAACAAGCGGAAGGAGACGGTTGCGGAGGCATTCGAGGCGTGGATTGTCGAGGCGGAGGTGCAAACGGGGAAGAAGCTGAAGCGCGTGCGTGTCGACTTGGGCGGCGAGTTCGACAACGACATGTTCCGCACGTTGTGCACAAGGAGGGGTGTCCTTATCGAAGCTGTTCCCAAGGACTCGTCGTCAGCCAATGGTCACGTTGAGCGGGGCAACAGAACAGTGGTGGAAGGGACACGTACCCAGCTCATTGACGCCGGTATGGACCATCGCTTCTGGGCAGAGGCCACCGCAGCACACTGCTATGTGCGAGGTTTCATTCCCTCCTCGCGCCATCCGGACGTCGTGCCGTGGGTTGCATGGTTTCGCCAGAAGGATGCTGCTGGTGATCTTGTGAAGCTCAACGTTTCGCACTTGCGGGCATGGGGGAGTCGTTGCTGGGTGAAAGACCTGGACTATGTCGAAGGGAAGTTAGGCAAGCAGGGATGGGAAGGTACGATGGTCGGGTACATGGGCCGTCGTGGGTACCGCGTTTTCGACCCGAGCCGCCATCGCATTTTCCCGGTGCGGAACGTCATCTTTGAAGAGGGCGAACCACACCGAACGCGCCCGGAAGTGAGTGGCGACGATAACCCCCTGCCACCCCGACCTTCGTATATTCGAAGACGACATACCTAGCAGCGCTGATGAACAAGTCCTGACACCCAAATGCGCGACGAGCCCGTCAAAGACGCGTCCAGCCCCAACGATCATTCTTCCGTCGAAGACGTGTCCAACGAGCTTGATCCCATCGTCCGGCCGACCGTGGTCCCGGACGTGCCTTGTCGGACAGGGCGTGTGCCAAAGCCAACACGCGCCATTCTTGAGATGGAGATGTTCCACCGCGAGGAGGAACAGGCGAAGTTGGCAGGCGAAGACTGGGCCCACGACCGGAAGCGGCCAACGGCGAACGCAGTGGATTGTCGACTGGTCGGGCTTTGACAACGTGTTATTGTCGTCGCCGTGGGCGTTCGCGAGCGCTGTGAAGGGGAATGATCCCTCGGTCATACCGCGAGGCCATGCGCAATCCCAAGGCGTGGTTGCCTGCAATGCAAGCCGAGTACGATCAGCTCGAGAACGCGGAGTCTGGAAGCTTGTTGACTTACCTGCGGGGGAGCGCGCAATAGACGGTATGTGGGTCTACGACTTGAAGGTCGACGGCGATGGCAAGGTGGTGAACACAAGGGGCGTTATGTGGCGCGTGGTGACGAGATGGTTGAAGGGAGAGATTTTGAGGTTAAATGGGCGATGGTGGCGCGGATGGAATCGGTGCGGATGGTGTTCGCGGGTGGCGGCTGTGAAGCGGTTGGTGGTGCGCCAATGGGACTTTTCGGGCGCGTACCTGAATGGGACGATGGACCGACCTGTTTACATGAGGCAGCCGACGGGGTTCGCGAAGCAGGGGGAGGAAGACAAGGTGTGTTTGCTTCTGCGACCGCTATACGGGCTGGTTCAGGCGGGCCACATTTGGTACAAGTTGTTGGCCGAAGGGTACCGCGACCTGGGTTACAAGGAAAACGCCGCCGACCCCTGCATCAGGACACGCCAGCGAGGCGATGACTACACACTTACCTCCACTCACACCGACGACGTTCTTGGGGGGTGTCGTCCTCTGAGGCGGGAGAGCCGCCGGGTGGTTGACGAGTTTGCAGCCAAGTGGGATCTGAAGGAGGTTGACGTTGCGCTGCTGTTGGGATTGACCGTCGAGAAGTTGAATGACGGATCAATTGCACTTTCCCAGACGCAAGTACTTCGAAAAAGTCTTGGAACATTTCGGGTACTCGGATCTTCCTCCGCTGTCAACGCCACTCCCCGCCGGCTATCAGATCGTCGCCTCTCCCTCCCAGCTCTCCGCCGAAGACACCGCATTTATGCGCGACAAACCTTTCCGTCCAATCCTCGGCACCTTGGTCTGGGGGAGCAGCGGTACCCGACCCGACATATCTTACGCGTGTTGTGTGCTCGGCCACGTACAATCTAACCCGGGACCCGAACACTGGGAAATTCTGATTGGGGTTCTTCGGTACATCAAGGGAACACTGGACTACGGGGTCCGCTACACACCACCCACGTTAAACGCCACCGCATCGGGGTCTGGGCTCAAGCCAGAGGGATTCGTAGACTCCGATTGGGCGGGATGTGTTGATACACGTCGCTCAACGTCGGGTTACGTGTTCTTCATGGGAGGTGCGCCGGTTTGTTGGTCGTCCAAACGGCAGGCTGTGGTGGCATTATCATCGACCGAGGCGGAGTATATTTCGCTCGCGCGGGGCGCGCAGCAGCTGAGTTGGATGAAAAATTGGCTCGCCGGAG
>JARKIC010002774.1:0-48762 GCA_029378375.1 Mycena olivaceomarginata | reverse complement strand
TCGAGATATCATGTACTAGAAATATTGAGCAGCTTGAATTGTTCAGAAACGACGAACTCACTCTTCAAATATTCGTTCAGCATCGGCATGAATTTCTCCATTTCTTCATCACTCTTCGCCGTGGATTTATCAGCCGACAGAACGGCATCGTAGAGCTTGAAACCGGTGTCTTTCGGTTTGGGGAGAACGTCCTTTGCTGATACGACTTTGGGTCTTCAATTTCTGCTCAGTATCGACATATTGAAGGAGTTTGAAACAAACGGGCTAGTCGGAAGCCGCCGCCTCGTAGAGACCTCTTCCTCATGTGCGATGATCTTATACCGTCGTAAAGGGTCCTCTTTAAGAGTAGTCGGAGAGGCTCTGGCGCTCGGAGGTGGCTTGGAGTCGACGGTGGTGCTCGCGCTCTCACGCGCCAGACGCGAATTTGGTCCTTGAATCAAGGTTAGGTTATGACCAGACAGAATTATCCGGGTTCGTTTCGGGCTCCTGACCTCGATATCGCGCTTCCGCTTGTCATCCTCCCATGCATCGTGCTCGACTGTTTGTGCAAATTGGAAAACCCCAACACCGCCGCGCGACTTTTTTCTGCGTCGCGATTCGACGACTGCTTGCCGATCAGTCAGGCAGAAGCGCAGGGAGACGAGTGCATGCCTAAGGCATCCAAAGGCTCTTCATTGCGTTTTCGTTTTATGCGCAGGATCGTATACGATTGGGTAACGGAGCCGGGGACATCGACGTCCATTGTTAAGACTTAGCGGTCACCTGATCGATCTCCAAAAAGACGCGCGCTTGCGATACAAAAAAAAAACAAGCCTGTCTACGAGCCCCCGTTCCGATATTCTTCGGGAAACCTCCTAATACTCAGGCCACTCGATCTCAACTCCGATTTCATCTCCCCCAGCTGCTTCCAATCTTCTCGGTGCGTGTTCATCTGGCTGATGAGAGACCTTCCACGAACGAGAACTGCACTTTGGTCAAGGTAGCCGGTGGGGTCCCACCGAGAGGTATTGCGAACCCGTTCCGGAAGAGACGTGATTCTACGAGAGCAGAGAGAAGACCGTCTCCTGCATGTATATCCCCTAGCTCAATGCTCTTGAGGCAAGGATTGGGGAAAGGATACTCGCGACAGGTGAGGTGCTGGAGGAAAGCATCTGCGGTCGGCGGCTCGCACCCCCCTACGGCAAATGTTTCTAGCGTATTGCAAGCCTTGTGCTGAAGACAGGCAATAATTTGATCTTCGGATATGTGGACGTCATAAAGATCAAGGCTTGTTAGAGCGCAGGATGAGCGGGGAGAGAAATGAACGGAACGCAGCCTCGGGCCAATTGAATATCTGGTGAATAAAAATGTCGTCGAGGGCCGGGAATTCCGTACGCTCCAAGAACTCGCCGAGGTGTTCGGCGGAGGTGAGTTGCATCCTCGAAATCGACTTGAGAACAAGGATGTTTTTCCGGCCGGAACTGTTCACAGCAGGGCCCTCGACGTCGAAAGAAATATTTTGGAGACCTGGAACAAGCTCCCAGAACTGGAACACGGTGGCCATGGCTCTGGATCGACCAGTTGCAATTTCGTCAAACTGGGCGACGGGAAATGAATCGAGGGAGAATTGGGATGTTGTGAGCTCTTTTAAACCTGGCGACAGCCGGCACGCCGCACGGATCCAGTCGGATCCGCTGTTCGGGGAAGATTGACCCCGACGCTGTAAAGCAGAGGTTGCAGAGGATGGTTTGGACAGATTGGAAATGTCGCCCTGGGATGATATGAGTCGTCGATGGCTTCCCAAAGCGTCGTCAATGTCTAGTCCTGCGAGACATGAGGTGCGAGTGAGGTCTGGAATAAAACGAGTGTCATGGCGGACAACGTACCATCTATCCAGAGTGCAGAGGTGTGGTAGAGGTGCGATGTGAATGCGGATATTACTGGATTTATGACTTCCGGGAGAGCATTGCGGCCCCCAGAAAACCTGAAGATACGCTGGGAAGGATCGAGAACGATCAAACCAAGTCGAAACCCAATCGAGGGGGCGCTGCTCAGCGTGTAGGAAGAGGGAGACGACATTTCCATAGTGATGGTGTCCTCAAGGCAATGGCCCTCCATGCCGAACAGATTTTGCAGACGAGGTAAAGTCCCCCAGCGATCATCGTCCCACTACTTGTCATCATCTCTTTCTCTGGTAACCATCAACACGAGTTAGTACTGAGAATATGGCGTATATCAAGAGAGACACCTCGAGCGTAAAGAGAAAAATCTCTGACATGATCTCGACTGGTAGGCGCCGCCAAGGAGCAATCAAGGCTTGGTGAAATTTAATGAAATGACGAGTATATTCGAGTTGCAATCTTAGTTTGACGGGGAAACTTTTTTCCCAGTGCGCCGTTTGGGGACTTTGGAATTGAGATGGGCAAGGTGTGCTTTTCTTTTTCTACCAGCAACTCTTGAATCATCTTTGTCTCCTGGATGGAAGGAACTCGGCCCGTCTCGTAAAGGGCGGAGAACGGGGAATCTGCAACATGGAATCCTTCAGGTTCGGAGTCCGTTTGGCAGGCATCGGCTCGGTGAAGGATAAAAAGCGCGTGACGTGACGTTACGCGTCGGTGGCGCGTTTGTTTTTCGCGGTTTCTCCTCGCGGTTCCGATCCAATACACATCTGCATCATCCCTTCGTATCTTTCGCGCCAAACTTCACGCTCTTGGTTCAAACTGAGTCTCTGCGTTGCGACGGCCGCCCTTCTCCGACCTGTTCTCGGCCGAAATCATACTTCGATTATTTCCGTACTCATCGGCCCGACCCCTAGATTGTATTTAAGCATGGTGTGTGGAGCTCTCGAACAGAAACAATCTACAATGACCTCCAACATACCCAACGCGTCAGACGACGTGCATATCCGCGACTCGCAGGCTGGTCCGCGTCTCTGTACAATAAATCTGCCGCGTTTGTCTACTCGCCCGCGTTCACGGCACCTGTCCTGAGGCTTCTGTCCGCTCAACCTGGTGAGAATAATATTTCCAAGCTCTCAATGCTCTAAAAAGCTTTTCAGGCGAGAGAATAATCGACCTCGGTGCGGCAGCGGCGAAGTTACCGTGGTCATCGATGAAATGTCAAGAAAGCTCCAGGCGGGCTTGTTGTTGCCGTGGGATTACAGCGAGGAGCATGGTATTCACATATATTATATGCATGCGGTGGTTCTGACGCTGCTATTCTCGGGCAGATTGCAAAGGCGAAGGAGGCGGGCCTGGATCATGCGTTTGTATCTGATATTCAGAAACTTGACATTCCCATTTCGGCATTCAACAACAGCGACGCGGATTTCAAGTTCGATGCTGCCTTCAGTAACGCTACATTTCACTGGTGTAAAAGCGATCCGGCGGGTGTGCTGGAAGGCATCAGAAAAATTCTGAAACCCGGTGGACGCTTGGCTGTCGAAATGGGTGGAGCAATGAACTGCATTGGTATGTTCGACTTCGCATGTAGTTCGCATTTTAACTTGCTCCACGACAGGTCTTAGAAGTGCTCTACATCGCGCGCTCAAATCTCGTGGTTACGATTCTATCGCTTTGGATCCGTGGTTCTTCCCTTCCGTTGAGGAATATACCAAGGTATGCTATCACCACTTCCGCTCCGGGTTTGAACTAATGGGCTCCCTTAGCTCTTAATCGCGGCTTCATTTGAACCCCTCGAAATTTCGATTGTGCCTCGAATTACTCCCCTCGCAGACGGTATCCGAGGATGGCTCGAAGTATTCGCGCGCAAATCCATCCTGAAGGATTGTCCCGACAGCGAAGCAACTGAAATTATCGACGAGGTGGAAGAGGTGTTGAAGATTGACTGCCAGGATGGCGAGGGGAATTGGTCTATGGTTTATGTACGGCTGAGATTCAGTGCTATACTGAAGTAGTTGCATTCTGTTAATTAAATGCGTGTGTGGTTGAAAAAGTGCCCCTATCTCTTGCCTATTATGGGTTGTTCGGTTGTGAGAACCACCACGTGGCACAAACGCGTCTTGGCTGCCAGCTAGCTGCAGTAAGGACTCTTGCATACAACGCGCATGTCTCGACGACGGGACGTGAAGAACGACGCGGCGGAGGGGATGGCCTCGGTTCCTGCCCGAGATTCCGTCGACCCCGGTGTACGTCTGTCTCAAGCCACACCTGCTTTGGTCGACTATTACTCGATCCTCTCAATGGTCATGGGCGGTTGTTGCGTGTACGTCGCTTCTCCGGTACACGAACGCTGAATATTCAGACTGAACAGGAATTTTTGGGCGTACGAGCAGCTGCTCATGATGAACGCTAGAATTGGTAACGGTCCAACGTAATGGGTAATTCAAGCACGGCTAATTATCGCTCTCTCCGCAGGTTCAGCCCTAACTTTCTCGCACGTTGTATTCATTACTGCGCAATCGCTTCCTACATTCCTGTTCTTCCCTCCCGGCCATCTATTGCCTCGTCTTAAGCCGCGTCAGGTCCCTCTGCTGCACTGGGCCGCTCAGGTACTGTTATTGACGACCTCGACCCTGTTATATAACTGGGCGTTCGCGTATAATGTTCAAGTCTCGATTCCTCGTCGTTTTCCGGTCTGCGGGTGTGAATCATCCTCTCAAAAATACTGTCACGGTGCTAATGTTCCTGTAGGACTGGCTGTGTCGATGCTTTTCGGCTTTTTGTTTGCCAAAAAGAAGTACACAATAATGCAAGTGGTTAGTCGGAGCGCTTCTAATGTACGCAGCCAAAGCTAATGCATTCAGGTCTCCGTGTTTTTAGTATCGGCCGGGGTTGTTCTGGCGACGCTCGCTCGTCCGTCTGCCACGAAAAAAGGCGACCCGATACAGTCCGCGGAAGACGTCCGGAAATACACCATAGGCATCTCGATGCTCTTCGTGTCTTTGGTTCTTACCGGCATCTATGGCTTGCTGCAAGAGCGGACGTACACGACATATGGCCCATGTTGGAAAGAGGGTGTATTTTATACGGTACGCGAAAAACTATTCCAACTCTTCGATGCGGAATGCTGATACCATATTGTTGTAGCACTGCTTATCACTTCCAGTTTTCCTCTTTCTCGCTCGAGATGTTCGGCAGGGTCTAGGTAGCCTGTCGGATTCCACCAAAGGCACCTCCGCCATGGCATCCTGGCTGATCCTTGGAATCAATCTCTGCTCGCAACTCGTCTGCGTTTCGGGCGTGAACAAACTCTCATCCGTAAGCCTACTCTGTTTCCCAGCGTAAATGATATTGAACGCGCCAAACAGCAAGTATCCTCGGTTTCTACGAACATTGTCCTCACAGTACGGAAGGCCGTCAGCCTCTGCTTCAGTGTGTGGTGGTTCGGGAACCCGTGGAATGCTGGGCTGGGCATTGGGGCCAGTATGGTGTTTTGCGGCAGTCTGCTGTTCACGGTTAGTGGACCGAAGAAGATCGATACCAAGAAGAAAGATAATTAGATAGATGAACGTTAGTGTAGAATCTAGATGTAATTTAGAGGGTTTGAGACCTTTCGCTATTTTATATTCTAAAGAGAGAATCGGACTCGAAATTGTGATCTTGCCGAATCGTGATCTTGCCAAATCGGGACTGATTAACAGAATGCAATCTTACCAACTCCCCCATTTCCCGACGCACCTATCCTGCGTGCACACAGCCTTGTACACAGATGTCTCTGAATCCGACCTGCTAAGGAAGCGCCTCATCACCGCCTCGACCGCCGAGGGCAGCACCGGCGAGCGCGAACGCGATGCGGTCAACTTCGCCTTCATCGAGGCGCGGCTCGTCTGTTGCCAATGTTCTCTGCACCGCGACGATTCCTGATTATGATGATTGAATGAATGAAGATCACAAGCGCGGAGCACCTCCGGACGGCGGTGTACCAGGCCGTGCTGGCGGCGGCGCAGGGCGGGCTGCGCACGAAGACGGTGCATTCGGAGATCATTTGGGCGTTGAACCCGAGTAATAACGTGTGTACCTGACTAATCCTCGCCGCGAATTTGTGTGGGTATTCATGGGAGTCTTGCTACTCTAGATCTCCGAAGCTATGCGCCGGTATGGGGTGTCAGATACGACGGCGTCGCTTGTTGTGGTGCGCATTGGTGGACCTGAACTGCTGGCAGAGGATGTCGAGCGGGACATGGATGCAGCTATCAAGGGCACCAAAGCGCCGTTTGCACGCTTAGAAGACCTCACGGACTGGACTGCAGTCAAAAAGGTGCGTGTATATAAACAATCCCGGCCCCAGCAACGCTAAATGCGCTTCAATACAGTATCACAAACTCGGCAACGAGGTGGGCATCCGCGAGGCGAAAGACAACCCGGAGCGTGAACGCGCGGTAGTAGATGGCATTGTTGTAAGTTCTGTGGCAATGAAAAGTGTGATGGGATAAGTTACGTTCTGTGTGGTCTGTAATACCGTCTGGAGGAAGAAATAATATATGTACGGCCCAGTGCTGAAGGCTACGTCGAGCTGTTGGGTTTGTGTTGCGCGGGATTGGCACTGGTGTAGTCTAAGTGGACGCTGCAATTGTGCTTCAGCATCAGAAATTATTAGATTTGGGGAGACTTACTAGGCGCGCGAGACGAGGTCGAGGGCCTCGATCGACGCCTGGATCGTCTCCCCCACGTCGTGTGCGTAGGGAAGAGTAGTGTGGGACGGGAGTCTGGAATTAAACGAGGTCAAAATGCGATAATCAGTCAGTTATTGAGGTAACCTACATGATGTCCACTTCGACGATGAGCTCATCCCCGACGTGGCTGGGTTCTTGTATTCAGTGCAGAATGAGGAACAAGGTAGATTGATAGCTCACTAGACTTCGAGGTAGGAGACCTCGAGTACGGGTTGGAACCGCAATATGAGATACAGGATCCGGAAGTGGTGGTCACTGCTTGCGATGCGTCCAGAAAGCTTGCCGAAGTTTTCGAGCAACGTGTGCACCCATTCGGAGATGACTGGAGTGAAGAGGTTCGTGAGTTTGGAATGGATGGAGATGAAGACTGTATTGACTGTAAAGACTGAGAAGTGCACCACCCAGAGGATCGAGCTGTCTGATTGACAGAATTTCACCAACCCACTGTGTATTTGATTAGAATGGCAAGTGAAGCTAGAGGAGGGGGAACAAAGTACAGGTATGATCAAGGAGAAGATGTTGAAGAAGACGTCGTTTTTCGCATCCTTGTGGTGATTTAAATTTCAGAGGTGGGAAATAATATCCAGAGTGCGAACCTGAGCCAGCGCCTGAATACCGCTTGACCGAAATCGAGAACACCAGACCCATATGATACCTAACAATGCATGTTGAAGGATATAGCGTATGGGGACCGAGAGACTAACCCTTGATTGCAATAGTGGCACCCATAGTACTGAGAAAAATGTCAACAACGGGGCTTTCATGGGATAATCTGAAAACGAACGCTTTGCCGAATAATGACACCGTCCCGACATCACTTTCTTCGCCGAAGAGTTTCTTCAACGATTCGACAAGGACTTGTGAGAACGAAGCGATCATGCAGACAGAGAAAATGAGCACTCCGAGCGGCTCGAAGCGTTTCTTGCCGGTCGGGTATTTAGTACCACGGTCCTCCCTCTTGGCTGCGAAATCTGCACCCCAGATAATTAGAGTTGAGAGGAAGTCGAGAGCTGAGTCGACAAAGGACGCCAAGAGTGACATGGAGTTTGAAAGCAGAACTGCAGCCCCTTTGGAACCCAGCAGTAGTATGTTCACAAGAATGTTCACTGAAGGACGTTGAGCACACATTTCACGCGAATTAGTAGCGCACCATTCAAGGCAATTTTATCCATGCGTTCCCTTTTCATTTCTTGCTTTCGGCGTTCGGCAATAATGGCTGCCGTTCAGCCTGCTCGTCGTCGTTCGCGATGGGGGACATGACCGACGGTGCGTCTGAAATCGGCCGATGGGAAAACGTCCCGGTGACTCTGTCAGGAAGAGTGGACGTTAGAACCTCCTCAACCTCCTTGAAGCCGTCAAGTATCTCATCTACAGAAACCATCAGTAGATGACGAGGCGGAATGTGAATCGAACTTTGCCGTTGGTAGAATTCGCGAAGACCGCGCTTCAAAGTTTTGAGCTCTTCGTCAGTCTTGCGATACTTCTCGAATTCCCCTGGCGCACACCGGATCATTTCATGGCTGGATTGGCACAGACCCAGGAAACCGGTAAAGGTTCAGAAGCTTAAGAAAATGAAATCGGCGTACCCCAGCGCGGGTGGAGGAGAGGATATTAGCGTTCCAGATCGAGTAAGCCGACGCTTGGGGGGTCGAGTGGTAGCAGTGCTCCTCAAAGCTGAGACTGAGGCCATTGGGGTTCCAGCGGAGGATGTCTTGGCACAAACGGTGGCTGTGCAATATGATTGATGGGACTAACAGGGGCAAACAATAGCCCCTCTAAACGCGACTTCGCGTCTACCATTATGCCCGCGGTCCATCTTCCAGACGAAATAATCGTTAGTGCCTGCCTTGACCGTCAAGCCACGTGTTAATTATTCCTCTAGTCCGAAATTCTGTCTCCAGCCTTGAAGGTTTGTTCGGTTTTGCAGACGCTTTCAAGTTATCTAGTATGTTATCTCAGGTCTCTGACGACGCATTTTCCGACACCTCTCTCAATTCCCCCTTTGCGGGCCGTTACTGTGAATCGAGCTCTGCTTTCCTGCTTGTCTGCAAGGCGTGGCTCCGAGTCGCGACGCCACTCCTCTATCACGTAGTCGTTCTTCGCTCAAAAGCACAGGCGGCGGCGCTCGAGAAGTCGCTACGGGGAAACTCGGTGTTGGGTCAGTTCATCAAGAAGCTGCGGATCGAAGGCGGATATGGCATCTCTATGCTGAAGATCATCAATGTTGCCCCAAATACGAAGGAGATCTTCATCTCAATCAATATCTGGTCCGCGGATAATGTCTCCGGACTGGTCAAGGGTCTGCCTACAATGGATCCGACGCGTGTGGTTCTATTCGATTCCCACCATAACAATCGCAACAAGAATTCTCAGAGTCTGCTGGAAACTCTCACGCGCTGTATACAAACGGAATGGAAAAACCTCGTACTTGTTTTCCCAATAATTCCTCCGTTTTTCGCGGCTGAAATACAGATAGGCTGTGTTTGAACTGCCTTTTTCGAACTATTATTATTCCAGTGGAAGTATGATGGCGATTGGAAAGGCGCTGAGCCTGGCGCCGGCCCTCAAGACCGTCGTAAGCCCCGCTATGCGACTATATGGCTTACAACAACCTCCGGAACATCTCACTTTGATCGCGACAAATCCTTCACTACAACGCATCGAGCTAAGACAGTTGCCCCGCTCACAGATTCGGCGCATTCGGCGCGGATTTAGATGGTACATCGCAAGCCTTCGGTCATCCAAGCCTGCGGGGGCTCGTCAAATTTCCCGAGTAATATTCCTTCTCTTCTCCAATAAATACACTCACGATTTGTAGTCCGCCTGCCCGTCCGCACACTCCAACTCCGGAGCCCTCATCGGAGTCTTTCCAATACTCTACCGAGTCAGTTCCCGAAGAGATCTGGGATCGCATTCTGCGCTTGGCGATGACGCAGGATTTCGAGAACCAAGATTGGAGTTGGAAGCCGCAACCCCCATCGCGCGTCTGGCTTGTCTCCAAGAAGTTTGCGGTAATAATCTTTGGATATCTTTTTACTGGAGCTGATCAATTGGCAGAGACTGGCATTACCATATCTCAAGGAATCCCTTTATTTCCCAACTGCCCACAAATACCATGATCTGACCAGCAAATTGGCAATCGATCCGGCCCCTTCGCTCCCAAGTCCGGACCCTCTACTTCCACACCAATATGGCGATAGATTTGCGGCCAATATTTGGCGTGCATCTGGTCAATATAATAGGTCTTGCGCCCGTCAGTGTTACGTTGAAGGTGTTCAGCGACTTGGTGAAAAATTGTGGCGCGACGCTTGTTCGGTTGGAGGGAATCAATGTGACGAAAGCCTCCACCAAGCCCGGAGATCCAGCTATCTTTTCTCACTTAACCAACATTCGATCCTTGTCGCTGGGATTCAAGACCCCCGTTCGCCTCTTCCACCTCGATTCCTTCCAGCACCCTCGCTACTCTTAAGCAACTCAAACTCACGAACTTCGATCCCTCGCTTATGACTGTATTGTCTCAGATGAAGTGCGCATAATCAATAATTATGTCTGTCTCACAAGCTGATCCTTTTCGAAGTTTACCTGCACTTCGCGACGCTTTGTTCCCTACCGACCACGTAGCGCTGGACGTCTTCTTCGCCAAACACGGGAGCAAGCTCCAGACCTTGACAGTAGCCCTCGGAGCCCTTCGTCTCCTGAATATTTTCGATATCTGTCCCGCCGTGGTCGACCTTGTTGTGGTCTGTGGTAACGGTGTCAGTATTCATTCTCGCTGGATCGGCTGCTCGACTCATGACGCACTTCTCATCGCAGATCCCGGACCCGGCGCGCTTTTCTTGCAGTGTCGCTGCTTCGTCTCTCGAGACCGTAACTTTTACCACCGAGGGCCGGATGTAAGTTTCGAAATCGATGCTGCGCCTTTTTTCCGTGTTAATACTCTACTCGTAACGCTAGACGCGGGGCTGAAAGAAAGTGGGCGACATTCTTCGATCGTCTGAATATCGACACGTTTCCCGCTCTCCGGGAAATAACCGTTCCTTGCATTAGATGGCCGACGACAGAGTATGTGACTATCTATTTTATTTCGGCTGCGTCGGGTCTGAGTGTGTTTTACCAGACACGATATCGGGAAGAGTCATTGGGCGCAGTGGGCGGAGCGCCTTTTGGATCGCGACGTGAAGCTGTTCGATGGGGGGGGTTGTCGCTTGGAGACGCCGATTGAAGAAGTGAATGTGGCGCATTTCGTGAGGGCGCAGTGACTTGCTGGTCATGATCCTATGAGTGGACAATTCAGTACGGCGTACAATGTATATTATGTGCATTTGGCTTTAACCTCGGCATCGGTACCGCTCGAAGAGCTTCTTGAAGTTGAATTACCGGATGCACAAAGTGTTTGCCCCATTAGGCGCACCGAAGCTCGCAGAATATTGCCGATCTGCACTTTGCGACTACGCGCATGGCCCAAGGCTCGACGCCCTCTCGCGCCCGAGGCGGTCCCCCTTCGAGGCCCGCCTCCGCTCGTCGAGCCGGACGCGAAGGTAGATCTCCGTGTTGTAGCCGTTTCAACCGCAATTGAGGCGTATTTGCGGTGTGGTAGGACCCTCAGCAAGTGGTAGTGGCAGTGGCGAACGCACCCCCCGCACCCCCCGACGCGCGACCGCCGCCAATGCCAGTGCGTCCGCTCCGTCGACAAGCACGCGGCTACGCGCCCAACCTATTACAGAGGTGAACTCGGGTAAGTAAGATTGATTGGTTCGGGAGCGCTCGTTCGAGGTTTACGAATGACCCGTTGGGGTGCCAGGCTCGTCCAGGGAAGCGAGCCCCATGCCCTTATTTACCCCGAGGGTCCCCGCGCGCGCGGACCGAGCCCGACGCGGGGGAGCAGCACCGCAGAGCGCTATCCCGGCCCGTCCCTTCTGTAGCGAAAGCGAGGACGAGGAATTTCCTGCGGCCCTGTTGGATGGGAGCCAGGGCCCCACACAAACGACGCTGAAGGGGTGGAAGAGTCCCGAGAAGGAGGCCAGGGAGCGCGAAGAAGCTTTGAAACGGAGCGCAGCAAGGAAAGCACGGAAGGAGTGGAAGAGTACGTTGATCTATCGTGTTGGTTCGCGTACATACTGACATAGAAAAATCCTAACAGGAAAAAGGGAACTCGAAGGGACCCCCCGGCGTACAAGTGGGTTTCCCTCACTTCCTTTTGTTTATGTTGCTCATGTACTGTAGGCTTCGTCCCGCCGGACGACGCCGATGTAATACTCATATCCGACTCGGACGAAGAACCCACTCCCTCGCCTCTTAAACGCAAACGGCCACGAAAACAAGACTCCCCCCGAAAAAAGGCGCGCTCAGCGTCTGTCATCTCTATTTCCTGTAGCGAAGACGCAGAGACCCCCGCGCCGCGGCCGGACGTCGAGGATGCAAACGATATGCTCTTGCCGCTTGGTAAAGAGCCACCACGAGCTGTACCGCCTGGCTCTGTTTCATCGGTGGCTGCATTGAGGCGACACCCTTCACCAGCGTCGATTTCAGCGACGGATGTGAATCAGCGTAGCAATTCACCCGAACTGCACGATATCAACGTCGATGGTATGGCCGACATGGCTCTGGACGACCCCCGGCGCATTGGACCAAGACATGGTTATGGTTGGAGATGAGCCGGCGGCAGCTGAGCACCTTCCAGAGGGTGTTGATGTTACTACGAGTATCGGGGAACCACCTGTTTCCAATGAAGTCGCGCAATCCACCACTGAATCTGCAAACGCGTTCGAAGCGGTGCTGTGGACCCAGAGTCAAGCCGAGGACGCCCGCTTTTTCGACGAAGCTCTGGCAAGTGTCGCCCGGGAGCGAAGAAACTGTTACCTCGACCCCGGCTCCTCACGATGCGACATCGACCGCGCACCCCGCAGCGTTTTCTGAATCGTCCCCCACAGCCGCACAGTCCCAGGCTGTGCCTCTCCGCGGCCCAGGCGTCCCATCCTCACCACTTCCCACTCCTTCATCGTCAGTTGTAGTCTCTTCCGCTCACCAGCCCACTCCTCCCGCTTCAGAACCAGTCCCGCGTCCCCCTTCGCCGAATGCAGGGTCTTCATCCCTGCACCAGACGACCGCTTCACCGTCTTCCTCTGGATTGCAACTACCTTACAGACGGACACCATTCGACGGGCTTGGCCCAATACCTTGGCGGTCACCATTCAGGTTATATGCCAACCCAGAAAGAGATGCGTCCGTGCCGAGGCGCAACCGAGCACCCGAAATGCAGAATGTTGCAGAAAGAGGCGTTATAAATGCGTGCGACAAGTGCTCGACCGTGTCGGTGCCAAAGTGCGATCCAGAACTGGAACCGCAGAAACGCGCGGACCAACCCAGACGAGATGTTTCTGTGCCAATGCGCGATCCAGAGCCGGAACCGCGGAAGGTCGCAAACATGGGCGTTGCAAATGCCCGGGACAAGTTCTTGACGCGGCATGACGCGTCTGGGTTGAGGCTTGACCCGGGACCGGAGCTGGATGCGGAGCAAGCTACAACCGCGACTGCATATGCGGGCGACGCGGACTCGCCGCCGCCGGTTTCGCTCACGAACAACTCGGCGCTTGGTGGGAATATGAATCTGCAACTAGAACGAGACGTCTCTGTGCCGATGCGCGACGTGGAGCCGCCGACAGTCGCAAGCGCAGGGATTCTGAATGCACATGAGCCGTTGACGAGCCAGGATGTGTCTGTGCTGAGCAGCGACCCGGAACCGGAGCTAGAAACAGCGCAAGGCTTGACCACGGTTGCACCACCTGTGTCGCCTATAAACGACTCGTCACTCGGTGGGATACCGCCCAATGGGAGCAGTGTCGATGTTTCCCTCGCGACGGCTGAGGTGCCACTACAGGACGTGTCGGGACCAAAGCCGGAACCAGCGCACGGCACAACGACGACTACGAATCACGACGGTTACTCCCCGCCGCCGGCGTCACCCACGAGCGATTCGACTCTTGGCGGAACGCCGCCCATTGGGACTGGTGTTATTCTCCCACTCGCACTCGTGGCGGCCAGCGCGTCGTTCGTGAAACCGGTGGACATGGGGCTGAGTGAAGATGACGAGGAGGAGGAGTTGGAGCTGGGGTATCCGTCATCACCGACCCCGGGCCCGTAGAGGTTCGTGTGTGCTAATCGCCTCTTTTTCTATCATTCTGGGTCAGTTCCTCTGTTGGTACATACTAGAGTTTCTTGCTGGCTCTGTCTCCCCAATACTCCGGGCCGTTCGTTCTGTTGCAACTCATTAGTAGCTTCAGAAAACAGATGTAGCGCTTTCCCTATGTACATATACTTTTGTATACATAATGCTTGTCCGTCCGCCCGTCAAGTCCGCTTGTTCTAGTGCAAAAAGTCCTCTAAAATGATGCAGTGGTATGTATGGTACATTATGCGGGGGCGATTAATCTGTGCGGTAGGCTAATGCGATGAACGATTGGCGAGTCTAATCCTAATCGTCAACTTCGAGAGAGAGGGTGGCTCGGTCGTAGACCAGTCGTCCGACGGCTGCTGCATCAATCGGAATGGAGTTCCCTAGGGCGGGTATTAGCTCAAAATACAATCGAAGAGCCGGGAAGTGAGTATCTACCTTGGAAGCCTTCGGGATAGACGTTGAGGGGGAGATTGGGGCTGGTGAAAGACCTGGATTGGTGGTCAGTAACGGTTACACAAGAACGAGGAAGAAACAAAAATGCTAACTTGTCTCCCCAGAACCCATAGTGAGCAATACCAAGTGCACGCGCGGTGTACTCGTAGTCGTGGGCGAAGCCGCCTGAAAAATCCAGGTTAATTTTGAAAAATAGCAGAGAAAACGAGTAAAGGTGCCTGGGTAAAAGAATTCGAGAACTGTTGTGCGTGGCGTTGCTCGCATCCAGATGAGATTGGTGAGTCCATTCCCGTGGACGCCCATCATTATCTGGTCCGGAATCAGCACCAGGAACCTGTCGGTCGAAGGACAGGGGCTCACAGTTGTCCGAACAGCAATCCGTATTTGCTCCGCGCGACTCACTTCTTCCATGCGGACGATGTTGACCTCCCAGCCGTGCTTGTCTCGGAGTCTGTAAAGCTCCTGCACGAGCTTCTCGTGGTCCCGTTGAATGAGGGTGCGGCGACCCCACTCCTGTCGGGATATGTACGTGATGACGGGCGTGGCGGTGGTTGAGCTCCCGTCGTTCAAATCTAGTCCTGCGAACTGCACGACGTTGTTTCGGATTGTCATCCACCAGTTCACGCTGCCGGGGAGGGCGAACGGGACGGCGGCCGTGCGCTGGTAGCGCTGGTAGTTGTAGGCGCGCATTGCGGAGGAGCGGTCGGCGAGTACGACACGCTCAAAGACGAAGGGGACCCCCATTTTGACGCGGTCGTCCCAGTCGTCGCGGAACTCCATGGTCACCTCTGGGAAGGATGACCGGAGAACGAGTTCATTCATTTCGGTTGGGTCGCGCCATCTGAAAGCGTCTACTCTGTTGAAGAACATGTGGCGAGGTTGGGGCAGAGTCGTGGTGCCTTCTGGCGGAATTGAGGGATCTAGCGAAGAATATGTTCGCCAGAAACCAAAATATAGCTCAGCAGACCAGTGATAGTAATGCCGGATGCTGCACAGGCATTTAGAGTGGGTCAAGAAATAATTACGAGCCACTTACAATTGGGGATGGTCGTTCACAAAGTACTACCGTAAGGGCGTCAAAATGAGTGCGGCGACAGCGTAAAAATAAAGACACGAACGGTAACACCATCGACGACCGCAGCGCCGGTGCCAAAGAGTTCATGTGCCTCAGCAGTGCTGATTATTCGGATATCTTCATCCCCAGGCAGTCGCGAGTCTTCCGCTTCCTTCCCAGTAAAGATTTCCAGGCCCTTTGAGTACATGTTCTCGATATCGGGAACGGACTCGGGATCGTCGGACACGACATATACGACACCCTTGAAGAGGTATAATTTGTCAATTATTGACCAACCTGCCAAGGGGTTAATGCTGCATGGAGAGAGAATACATTAAAGTTTTACCAGGGACATTGGCGAGTATTTTCGTCTGTGGTACTTGGTCATTCCCCCACGTTAGACGGGTCTCGTAAAGTTGCGGAGTCTTTTCTTCGAGAGTGCTCAGAAGTTCTGAAGGAGTGCGCAAAGGGGGTGATATTGAAGCAGGAGTGAGGTGGTCGTAGGCTCGGAAGCTCGAATAATAGAGTGTGGCCACAAGCAGCGCCAGTACTAGGACGCATTCGCGTCGTGTGGGCACCCCTGGTGAAAGGCTCATTCCGACAGCGAAAAGAGAGAGAGACACTATAGGTCACGTGCTGACGCGCCTTTCATCTCCGGTCGTTCAAGTCGACGCCGCAATTCTGTCAGTACTTTGGCGGCCATCTAGAACGCACCAGGATTCAGTAATTCAAGAGGCCAACCTTTCCGACGCGTCTTTCTCGGGATTTGTTATGGAGTGCCCGTACATCTCAGGCTGCTCGGTGACTGGTCTGGGGGGAACACACAATCTATCCTTCCTGGCACTTTATACCTGCGCTTGATTTCACACGTCGGACGGGTGATCGAGATTCTGCAAGATCCCATCGTTATGTTGTCACTGTCAGTGTGCAATGCGGCGGTAGGGCGCTTTTCCATCCTTATACTTAACTTTCTTGTGGTGCATCAAGTCCGATTCTCCACCGTCGTCCTTTGCCTCCAGCATGGGGTTTTCCCCTGCAACCCCACGCGAGATTCTTCTCGTTTGTCTATTGCTGGCTGGTCTGTACTTGATTTTTGTCCCTGGGCGTCATCAATTGCTTCCTGTGCCGCCGCCCTTATCCCCTGCTCCACAACCTCTCAATACCCCTGAAGCGTCATTTTACCCTACTAGATTGTCCTGGGCAAGCGCTTCACAAGTCCCACAAACCAAAATCATTGCTCATGTGCCGGGTAAGCGACCACTTGGCCATTATTTGATTTTTATTTGACTTTATGCGTAGGCTGGTCCATCATCGACCGGTTGTATATCTATCAAGGCGTTGTGCTCATCGTTTCCAATGAACCGCACAATGTTCCAAATGTATCTGCAATATATTCAAAGGGAGTAGACATTGAGGTCGGAGAAGAGGCCGAGATGGCCCGGCTCCCCGATGATAAAGATATCCGAATAATCAGCACCACCGAGGCCAGAGCCCTGTTTGGGTCGGGAGCCCAACTTCTGGATGGTGTTACGGTTCGTCTGCATTTCTTTCGATTTGCAGCTCTGTTTAGCTTCTTGTCCAGTACTTGGTGAACGACCCCCCACAATAGTGAGTGTCGAGGTACCGAGCTTGACGTCTCATAAATTTTCAAGTGTTCGGCACTACTACCACTGGGCCGCGGAGCTCTGGTTCGGTTTTTGGCGCGCATACTCGTCTCTCGATACGTCGATATCAGCCTCGGGAAATACGACCCTCCCTCCGCCGCGGCGGATGTGGTTCAACCGCCTCGACGCGTTCCGCTGGCGCGACTACTCCACCATGAACCAGTGGATCGTGCGGTCATCTTTCCCGGACCTCACCATGGAGTTCATCGACGACTGGGACGACCGCATCAAGATGGGTGTGCCGTTCGTCCTCGAGCGCGTGGTGCTCGCGGACCGCTCCGCCGCGATGCCCGCGCTCAACTACCAGCGCTACCAGCGCACGGCCGCTGCTGCGTTCGGTCTACCCGGGAGCGCGAACTGGTGGATGACAATCCGGAACAACGTCGTGCAGTTTGCGGGGCTCGACCCCGAGGTGGGCGCGGGGACGCGCCGCCGGCCGGTCATCACGTATATCTCGCGTCAAGCGTGGGGTCGTCGGATGCTCATCCCGGCGGACCACGAGAAACTCGTGCGCGAGCTGCGCAAGCTTGAGCTGGCGTACGGGTGGGAGGTGAATGTCGTGCTGCCCGAGAAGATGTCGCGCCTGGAGCAGCTGCAGCTTGCCGCGCGGACTACGGTGTGTCTCGTTGGCGTCCAGCCTGCACGCGTTTATTGATGCGCGCCAGATAATGATGGGCGTACATGGCAATGGGCTGACGAATCTGCTGTGGATGAAGCCAAATTTCAGGAGCACTGTGATTGAGTTCTTTTTCCCAGGCATATCCACTCACTCTCGACACTATACCTGTTCGAAGCTGATGTGAGATTTCCAGGCGGCTTTGCCCACGACTACGAGTATACGACACGGGCTCTCGGTAGGCATTGTCTCGCTGGATGAGCGCTGCTTCTAACTCAAATACAAGGCATGACGCACTACGGCTTTTGGGACGACGTGTGCGTTTCGAAATGCGTTTGGGTGCTGAATTCTGCTCATTCGTTTCACCAGGGCATTCACGAGCCCAGATATTCCGCTGCCAGCGTACCCGGAGGGCTTTCAAGGTTTGTCGCGCCCCTTGGTTACCATATGCCGCTCACTCTCCGTTCGTAGGAAATGAAATTCCTCTCGATGGAGAAGCAGTAGCGGACCTTTGTATACAGCGCCTGACGCTTGAAGCGGAGGTGGATGATGGCTAATTATTTACTTATTGGGTGTAATACTAACAACAGATTCAGTGGGACCGGGCTGCATGATTCTAGCTACGTACGATAACGCATATATAATGGATCCAATGCCACACACGAAGATTCAGAGCATGGTATCGCGTACTGAGGTCGTCCCCACTGTAACAATATGTCATTTCTTGATCAGGCTTCCGAGTTAGTAGTACAGTAATAATGATATATATCGGCAGGAGATTATAGGTATAGGGTCGCAGGGCCATTCGACGACGTGAGGCTGACCTTGCCGCGGTAGGCGTTCTTCTGATCCCAGTACGCAGTCCCTGCAACACTCGACCGCTTCGCAAAGGTCGCCCGTACTAAGCGGCTCCGGCCGCTGCACTTCTCATCACGTTCGCAGGCAGGATCCCGTGCGCCGGGGTTGACACGCTCAAAGGTTGCGGGTGCGTTGGAGGTCACGACCTCGAAGCTGCCTTCGTAGGTCGAAGGGAGCGCCACCGAGGCCACACGGTTCGACGTCTTCGCATCAACGGTTAGCACCGAATCGAGTGGGGCGGATGCGATCTCCGCTTGTAATGGCGCATTCATAGTGTGCGCTCTGATATGGAAGGTGCCCGCCTGGCCCAAGATCGGGGGTAATAAGTTGACGACACAGTGAAGTGCACTGAACATCACATTGGTCAATTCTCGCCCACATGTGGCACCCAGTGGGACGCTCACCCGTTGTTCGTGTCCATCACGATGTGCTTGGGCTTCTTCGCGTCAGTACTGTTCACTGCGACGGCCACATTGATGGGGCCGTCGCTATTCTCCAGGTGCAGCGAGTCGGAAACAGTATAGCTTCCGGAGATACGGCCATTAGAGGTCCGGACTGTACCTATTTGAGCCTCCAAAGACTGGGGAGGTATTAGTCAGGTCGGACGACCGAGGAAGCACACTCACGTCGACGATAACACCGGCATTGGAGCTTGTGAGAGTGGCTGTCCGAGCAGAAAGAAGCTATCGAAGGAGGCTTAAAATCGCAAAGCACCATCTCAAATAATCAATCATACTTTCGCCTGAATCTTGCCATTGGTTCCCGTCAAAGAAATATCTCCAAAATGAGCGCTGAGAGAGTCAACGTCGTGCGAAAAGTTGTCCACGTCGGTGGTAAGGCCTGGGACGTATAGAGCCGATCCCGTCCGGGGTAAAGTGAGTCCAATCTCGAAGAAGATGCGGTCGGTGGTTAAGAAAACGTTGCGCCAATTTGATGGTGTCTGCATTCAAACTTTCAGTAATGCGGCATATAAACATCGAGAAGACCCGTACGAAGATGCCCACGCCGCTTTCTCCCTTGTAGCGTTCAATCACGCAAACCTTTACCGAATCCCGGACGGCTGTGCTGAAATATTTCACGGTAACATTCACCTGCACATCGGTGATTTCGGAAGATTCTGTGATTTTCAAGCGGCCATTCGATAGCGCTCCATTGGAGAGTAAAAGCAAAGTCTTGGAAGGCAGAGGGAGCTCGAAAGAGGTCGAGACGGAATACGGGTAAAATGCGACGCCGTCATTCTTCTTCTTCTTCCTGGGCCAGGCCGTTACACAGCGATCCAGGTCCACATCGGTCGGGAAAGAATATTCGTAGTTTCGGGGGACCTGAATATAACGGTCAATACACACACGAAACGCGATGCCTGCAAGAGTCTTACCCGGCGTATCACATTGAGGTACAGTTGAGCAGATATCACTATCCCAAGGATGAGGGCGACAACAGCAATGATTACCCAACGGTTAGCGCTCAGTGGAGACCTTTTGGTACGCTGACTGCGAATCGGCGCTGGATGGACGGTATACTGAGGGAGCTCAGTGTCAGCCTGTTGTCCACTGGCGTCGCCCAACAGCGGTGTCGAATCGCTGGCGGGGCTCTTGACGGGTTGGTCGTCAACAATCATGGACTCGAAAGAGATGTTTAGCACATCAACTGCGCCGATAAACAGTGGAGACTCTGTCAATGGGAGACTGCGCGCGTCTTCATCGGAGGTAAAGAAAACATCACATGTCATACAGCTCTACTCCCACATAGGCATGTCCTCTGTGTTTGTAGATCCCTAGAGGAGCCAGTAGAGCGATCGAGACAAAAGTTAAATAACGTAATAACCCCTAATAACCCGTTTTACTTATGCCTGCTCTGCAAATGAAAACGAGGTGAGTATCTCATCAACGACTTCCTTATGACTTTCTGATCACTACTAAGGTCATACCTGAAGCAACTTGAGGCTCTGGAGCTGTATGAGAAGGCAGCCTCAGACGAGCGCGATGCGATGGCACGCAGCATCCTTCCTGTGAGCTTCCCCGCCGAGCACTGGTGTCCCCTGACTCGCGTTCCTCCAGGGCGAAGAACCTCCTTCCGCCAGCCTCTCGACTCCCTCCTCAGACCCCCCGCCCGTCGTGCCATCTGCGTCCTTCTCTCAACTCCTTCCTACCGATTCCGAGGCGATAAAATATCCAAACAAGACGCTAATATCGGTGGCTGCAACCGGCGTCATTGGCAGCCTTACAACAGGCGAGCGCAAGGAGCAGCGTAGCGAGGACGCCCAATACTGCGCCAGGCACTTTGCCGGCCACGCTGTCCTCTCACCGCTCGACATCGTTCTGGCCAGAATGGGCACGTCGGCGCTGGTCGACAAGCTCGAGGAGCTCAAGAAAGTGGCGCACGCTCAAATTGACGCGACGCTCGAGAACGCTGTACTCTCAAACTTCAGCAAGGAGTCCATCTCATCGTCGACCCCGGTTGACCGCAGGATAGATGATCGCTACTGGCTTGCTCGGCTCGCAGATGTTGGTTTTGTTACCTCGCATATCCTCACCCCACTCACCAGATGAACTGCGCAGGCTGCTCTGAAACCTGCAGCTGACGCCTCACTGCTCGTGCTCGACTACTTTCCTACCCCCGCTGAGAAGCTACCTGAGCAAAAGCAGCACGGCTACATGAAGAAGAGAAAATACGACGCCTCCCTGCGCCCTTCCGCAGCAAATGGTTCGACTATCTTCAACATTTTCGTCAATGTCGAATTCACCAACACCGACCCACCGAATGTCGCCTCTAACCCCCTCATCGGTGCGACCCAATCTGTGGCCAAGTACCAGCAGGCTATCACCAATGCGGATGACCTTCTGACGTTCCAGCCAACGCGACTCTCTGTACCGACGTTGTCTTTCCACGGCAAGGGAAAGAACACGAAGCTCTTCGTCTCCATCCTCAGCTGTGATCGATTCGAGTTCGCCGTCATTGACCATTGCTTCGACTCGGACAACTTCCCCACCGTCTCGGCTCTCTTGCACCTGTTCCGAATCGCCTCGTTGTACCAACTCGGCTACAATCCTCTTTTCATCTACAACTTCACCTCTCCTCCCCCTGGCTGCTCTGTCGGCGACGCCGTACCCTCTTACGTCGTTCTTCCTGCCGCTCAAGGAGCAGTCAAGGTCCGCCTCAGCGGGAAGTGCCTGTCACAGCTGCGTTTGACACCTTTCCAACGTTCGACGGTCGTTCTCGACGGCAAGCTCGACGAACAGTTTCCGGACGGTAAGGGATCGACACACGTCGTCGTCAAGATGAGCTTCATTGCCAACGGCCGGCTCTGGCGGGAAAAGATCATCGTCGACGCTCTACACACCGCCGACGTCCAGCCCGCTCCTGCGTACGCCCCAAAGATCCTCGCGGCGTTTGCTGCGCGTGCTTCGCCCCCTCCTAGCCTGCCCAATGACTCCGAGATTTTGCAGCGGAAGAGGAAGCGACCGGCAAGCGCTCTCGAGGATCTCCCTGCTATGGTTCCTCGCCACCTCGAGATCATGGCCTTCGACTCGCCCCCCAACGCCCGCAAGCTCGCGTACACTCCCTCGGCAGCGGAGTTCCTGGCCGTTTCGGAGGATCTTTTTCGAGCAATCCTCGACGCGTTCCGCCGTCGCGTCCTTCACCGCGACATTTCAGTGAACAACATCCTCGTCGCCGACAATCTGCTTTTAGTCGACTGGGAGATTGGACGACGCTTTCAGGAGCCGTTGTCCGCCACAGGGCGAGGCACTGTTACCGGCACGTTGGACACAATGTCAGTGGGGAGCCTCGCGAACGACGATCCGCTCCCGCACGACGACATCGAGTCCGCCGTCTACGTAATCCTCAAGGTGCTCACCCAGACGTTCGTGCCCCCTGTGGACCAGGAGCGCAAATGGGCAAAAACCCTCAACAACTACTTCTGGGACAACTCTGATGTGACGCCCGAGAACCTCCGGGACCTTCGGATATTATTGTGGACCCGTAACTCGAAGAAGTCGACGGCAAGTACCACCATGCAGATTTTCAGCTCGGCCGGAGATGCGACTCGTGCCCAGCTTGTCCTTTCACTCCTCTCCCTCCCTCTTCCTCATGAGCGTGATTTATTCGATAGCTCCGACTATGACGCCGTCCTCTCGTCACTTGAGGGTCTCGTGGAACAGGCGGTTGCTGCTGTGCGCTCTGTCGATGCGAGCAGTCTTATTTTGAGCAGCGCCTAAGTGGTGGATGCAGGGCAGGAGGAGATTTGACCGAGTCTTTTAGCGGGCAGAGCATATTTGAACATACAAAAGTGCTTTACTTACTTGCATCTCTCGGGCTTGACTACAAATTGTTTGACCTCAAGCTTTGGTTATTGTAGCACTATATATTTGAAAGTACATTGTGAAGGTTCGAAACAAATACAACTTGGGTCATTGAAACAAGTTTAGGGTCGGGCGGCGCGGGCACGAGTTCGCGAAAGGGTGTGCAGATAGTTCTGAGCGTCCACGAGCGCGCTGCAGACGTGAGTCGCGCCGACTTTACCTCGAGGTTTTGAGCAGACGAGTTCTCCCGGGGTCAAGAGAGCTGGGCGGCATGAACGAGATAATGGGAGCGACATGCACGGGAAGACACCTCTTTTCTCCCATCGCCCCCATGCGAAACGAGAGGAGGGGAGCCCATGCCCCCAAGGTGTCCGCTCAACTCGACCCTAACCCATACGGGGCGGCTGGGATCAGGAGGACGCACGCAGTTGAGAAAAAGAGGGCGGAGCTGGGTGAGAACGAGTGAGACAACGCAATCGAAATGAAGTGTGTGTGACGCACCTCTTTGTTCGGCAGTACCGGACGAGACTCGTTGGCACAGCGCAGCGCTGTCGTGCGGTACGTCCACTCGTTCGTGTACATGGGTTGATGCTGTCCTCGTTCCCCTCCAGCCTCACGGCGCCCCACTCCCTCCTCCCCGCCGCAGAATACGAGCCGAACGAGTTCCCGCAGCACGCGCTGAGGCCCATCGAAGCCCTGTGCAGACGACGTACACGTCCTCGTACACGCACCACGCGTCCGTCCACGCCGTCCCTCCCTCTACAGTCTGTCAAAGTTGTTCAGTGTCACCATCCTCAGGACGCTGATCCCCCCGTTGCACCGCCTGCCCCGCCGGGAGCGCGCGCCGTTGGTGCTTGTGCTTGTACCGCTGTATTCGACTTCGAAGTGATGCTCATACGCCATGTCCACCGCGACCTGGCAGAAAATCGATGCGGGCGGAAGGGTGCAGATGAGGAAGCGGCATCGGCCCAGGACGTGCTTGCAGAGCGTCGGCGGCGAGGGCCGAGGATGCGGAGGAGGTGCGGGAGGTGGAGCGTCGGGCGCGCCGGGGGTCGTCGTCGAGCTGCGGCATAGTTAGCCTTAGAGGAGGGGATAAGACACGAACACATGAAGAGAAGGACGTCGCGGAGCAGCCACAAGGGAGCTGTAGTCTCAAGCAGAGTTTTTTGGGGCTGAAGAGTGCGGTGAAGAAGTGAAATGCGACGAGAGATTGGTCAAACGTCCCCGTTAATGATACCAAGTGGCATGAAGAGGGGAAAATTGTTGTCCGGGCTCCGCGCCATGTCGGGGGTGAATAACACAGACAAGACGTGTAGAGAAGGCATGCGTGCCACCAGCTCTGGAACCGGAACAAACAACGTTGGTGAACACTCCGTAACAGCTAAGTTTTGCAGCTTCGGCCAGTGGCCAAGGAAACTCCAGCGAAAGTAAATCGCCAGAGATTTCCAGGCTTATCGGGTGGACAGAACGCGTAGAAGGGCCGTAACATTGCGCATCCCTGCAGCGAAATCAATGCTTGGAACGAGGGACGCCTTGGAACCCGCATATACAATCAAGAAGCTCGAGAGCGACGTGAATGAGGTTCATATGAGCAATGGACGCGTCAAAACGAGCCTAGTGAATCTCCAGCACAGAGAGATCGGGAACCAAGGCCAGTGCAAACAGTATGGAAACTGGGCCGCGAGGTGACTTTTGCCAGAGACCGCATCATCGGCAACACGTTGACCAGCTTAGGCGATAGAGAAATTCGAGCAGGGTAGCCCTCTCTCAGATGGATCGTGCTACAAGGAATGAACCTAGATTCCATTCCAGCGGCTTGAGGCCCACACACAAAGAACCGCCAGAGCTTGCGCGGCCAGACCACGACGCCGTCCCGATTCCAGTTGTAAACCTCGCGAAATATCCACGGCGTTTTAAATGCGCGTATGTCTCGGCAGGTTTCGGAGAGTGGCAGAAGACACTCGGAAGACAGGCTCTACTAATATCTCGTGGTCGTATGGCTGCTTCGAGTCCGTAGCTTCAGAACTAATAGTAAGAAGGAGTTGGAAGATGGGTCCCAAGATACCGGTCGGGATATCGACAAGCGTATCTTCGTCGATGCGTTATGAGACAAGTTGGACCGAGTTCGAAAAGCGGCTGATCCGATACCCGGCGTTTGCCCGGCGTACTGTTCCACCACCGCCATGTCTTCGCCCTTTGCCTCATATCTAGGGACCAATTACTCTCCTCGAGACACCGAATTAGCGCAGATACAAAGGCTTTTAATCGAGCCTGGCGTAAGGTTGAAGCGTCTAGAGGATGAAATCGCTGCTATCCAAAAGACGCTTGACGAGCTCACCGAGGAGCGCCACACACTCAGTGCCTACGTAGAGGCACACAAGGCTCTTATGTCTCCCATCCGACGACTGCCCGTCGAGATCATCCAAGACATCTTCCTTGCCTGCCTTCCCACCCACCGGAATTGTGTCATGAGCGCCCAAGAGGCGCCTATTATCCTGGGCCGGATATGTAGCTCGTGGAGAGCCATATCACTCTCGCTGCCACGACTCTGGTCTCGACTTCACATTGTTGACCCAGTTCTCCCTCCACCCAATTCACCAAATCGCCGCTTAACGGAAGCCAAGGTCGCGCAGCGGTTGGAAGTCACCTATGCTTGGTTGCGGCGATCTGGAGACTGTCCTCTATCGATATCTCTGGAAAGTCGCTTCAGCAGGGGGCTTATGGATGCACACTTCGCCGATCCAGTTCCCTCCTCCTCTCCGAACCTTTTCATGGAGGCACTCGTTTCCTTCGCACACAGATGGCAGAATATCCGATTGGTCGCACAGCTCGAGACGTTGCTGCGTCTGACAGAGAATGATGTGCCTATATTGAAACAATTGGAACTGACCCAGTATTTAGGAAACCTGCCCAACATGTCCCAATTTGGGATCCTTCATAGCCCAAGTCTTACAAGTTTTTCTTTCGGGGGAAGCAACAATCCTTTAGATTTGCCGCTTCGGTGGAATCAGCTAACTTACCTGTCCCTCTTTCCACGATGGGATGGGGAATATGTTCAGACATGTCAAGTTGCTCTGGACATCTTATCCATATGTCCCAAGCTCCAGACTTGCAGACTGATTGTTCATGATTCTCCCGATGTGACAAATTTGGTCGTCAAATGTCCATTGCTTCAGACCATCGATCTCACATGTTTCGAAGGATCCCTCCTTCATACTGCAGGGTGTTTGTTAAGCCACCTTTCACTTCCTGGGTTGGAGGATTTCAGGCTGGGTGGGCGGCAAGACCCTCAACAGGAATCCACCGCAGGTTCCCTTCTGTCCTCCCTCGCCGCCTCGCCCCGTTTGAAAAGGATCAAGATTGACAGCGACGCTTTTACCAAGTCTTCCTTGATCGATTTCCTCCGTGGTCTGTCGCCCACCGTCCAGCAGCTTCACTTCATGGATCCAATGGCCCCGTGGATAGAAGCTGGGCTCGACGACGATGGCTTGGCAGTTTTGGCGACCCATTGCCCCGGGCTGCAGGAGTTGACCATACTCAACTGCCGGAAGGTGTCCGATGAGGCCCTCCTTCGCTTCATATCCGGAATGCCAGCACTCAAACACATCGCGGTCAAATTCGATCGAGAGAGGGATAGTGATATACGTCCGAGCATTCAACCGCTTGTGGACGGTGGTCTGAGCAGCATCATCACGTATCCGCCAGCCCTGCCTCCTCCACTCTTTTCGCCTTGGGAGGGATTATTTGATGAGGCGTCGTGACCTTATCAAAGGTATGTTGTATTTGAAGCCTGTAATACTTCTGCTTATATATTCCCAGTCTGTAAACGCCCCCTTGCGGCGCTCGAGTGTGTGTGAATGGCATTCATGAGAATATAGAAACTTGGCTGGTCAGATAAACGTGTACTCGAGAGCACTCTATTTCTAGGTGAATCAATCCAGAATCGCATGCCTTCAACGAGGCGGTTGATGATTGGACGAACCAATATTGAAACTCTTCGCGATATCGCACTAGATTCTACTTCGTATCAGAGGGTAGGTATATAGCCAGTGTTATAATTGATTGTTTAACCATCGTCCACCTCCCCTTCAAGTGTAAGGCGCTCGATACATAGCTTCGCCAGTGCTTCTCCGTCGACAGGAATTTGGTTCCCTGAATGAATATTGAGTAGGATAGTGCGCTGAATTTCTAGGTGCCACAGCGAACCTTGAAAGCCCTCAGGGTATGATGGCAGTGGGATATCCGGGCTTGTGAATGACCTGACAGAAAGACGATCAGCAAATCCACCACTCAGATTTCTAAACATATACGTCGTTCCAAAAGCCGTATTTAGAACCCTTCTCGGACGCAGTCGATGCATCTATGGTTTCAAGGTGCATTTAGCGGTGAGGCCAACTCCTGCCCCAATTGCGGCACCAAGCTCGTCGACCTGTCACACAGTTAGATGAGAGGTCCGTATATGATTTCACAACACTTGCACCAGCGAACATGTTTAGAGATCGCTGGAAATGAGTTAGAACACTGAAGAAACGACATTTAGTCTGAGTATGACCTGTACCGGTGTGTACCTGCCAAATTTTCCGAAGGAACCCCCCAACGGATCGGCACCTGTGTGCATGTAAGTTGGCGAGACCTCGTTCAGTAGCGGTTAGTGGCATAGCGAAATTATTTCGATAAATACGCGAGTCGAAATAGAGAGCGTCAATTCACGGTATCGGGCATCAGGGGAAAGAATGGATTCGGTGCACACTACACCACTTGTGAAAACTAAAATATCAAAGTGAACGAAGAAGGGATCGTGGTATATAACGACTGTGGTATCGATAGGTATAAAGAATCTGTATAACCAATGAGGACAGACATCTAGGGCTTCAAAGCGCATTTAGCGGTGAGGCCAACTCCAGCCCCAATTGCGGCACCAAGCTTGTCATCGACCTGCCACACAGTTAGTTAAGAGGTCCGCATATGATTTCGCAATACTTACACAAGCGAACATGTTCAGAGAGCGCTGGAAATGAGTTAGAACACTGAAGAAGCGACATTTAGTCTGAGTCTGACCTGTTTGATATCTTGGATTGTGACGCTGTTCAGAGCATCAATGATGTTCGACACCAACGACTGCCGCTCCTCCTCGGTGAATTCCTGGGGAATGAATGATGGGTGAGTTTTATTTTTATGAGAAAGGGTATCGTACCGAGTTATACAGAGTGTTGGGCTGCTCGAAATCTAAGAGGGAAAGCTCATAGCTTCCCTGGGTCGCTGCAGGTCCGGGAGTGACGGGATCCGCGATGGCAGAGAGGTTGTATGGGCGCTTTGCGAACGAGACGGGCGCATTAAACGAAGACGGGTAGTTAGCTGCGTTGGCGGAGAGATTGCCGGCGCCGCCGTCGATATGCATCCATCCGGCACCTGTAAATTCATGAACGGTCTGAATGAATGTCGTGACCCCATCGAGGCGTACGTTGGAAATTGCGAACAGCGACAGGGCAGTTAACCGGGATTTCCATGTAGTTAGGTCCAAGGCGGTGGCGAGCGGTGTCGGGGTACCTGCAGGTTAGTTAAGACGAAGGAGCAAGCCCACGTTAAACGGCACGCACGAGAAGAGACGAGCCTGGAGGACAGGATCGTTGGACGGCTCAGCCTAAAGTGGCGGAAGTTAGTCTAGTTGAAATGCGGCTTCGGACAATCTCCTTACCCCAGGAATCATGTTGGAAGGGGAGAAAGCGACTTCATCATGGTTAGTTGCCGGCCAGGAAATAATGCAAAGACATACGTTGTTCAATCTCCGCGAACCAGTTCTCCGGGTTTTTGTTCAAAACGATTTTCCCGATTTCGAGCGAAGGGTATTCGCTTTCGGGCCACACTTTCGTGAGGTCATTCTCGATTGTGGGTTAGTTTCGGGAGACAGTGCTCAAAAATAAGACCTACGACATCGTATTTGAACTTCTGGCCTTGCTCCGGGGTCACTGCATTCAGGCCCCTAGGCGACAGAGGGTGTGTCCGCCGCGCCGCGGCCGAGCGCGGCAGACCCGAGCGCGACGTGGTCCGCCGCGGGTGGCCTCCCTAGGTGTGCAATCACCAGGCGCGCAGTTAGGGCGCTCGGAGCTGGAGGTCGTCGACGGAAGCAGGCTCCAGATCAACTCCAGAACCTTCGCGCCATCTTCGCCGACCGTGTTATCATAATTATGTCACTGTCACGATACGGCCGATATCGCCGACGTGGCCTGCTCATGAGTATTTTTTTGCATGTTGACGTACCTTCTGACACTGTGCTGAGCTGCATGAGAGGCCGTTGAGCGGCCGTTTGTGCCCATTGGCCAAAGGCACCGTTTCTGTGAGCGGCTTCAAAATCAGTCTTACGCCCAAATCAATCGGTTGGTAAGACAACTCTAAATATTCCCATGCGCTCCAAGGTCATCACGGTGGTATTTCTCTACTGCTGGCCAGGCAGCCCGAATGACGGAGATAAGGGACGACGACGGCGCCGTGGTCGGAAGAGGAGGTAGGCTAGGGCGGCGGGGGGTTGGCCGCCCCCGCCGCGACCGATGGCGGCAGCACGCGGCAGACCCTTCTCGGCAGACCCTGTCGCGTAAGGTAGGCACAGCGCGTCCGATGGCGGCCAAGCTCGGCAGCCTCTGCCGATCAGGGGCCTGAATGCAGTGGGTCATGGTCTGAATAGACACAGTCCATGTTGGGAAGTTGCCTGCCTCGATACGATCCCTGCAGTCGGCGAGGTTAAGAACCGTCTCTCAGAAGAAAACATGGCGTGCCTCAGGTCCTGGGTGTTATGATCGGGGTTCTCAGCAGCCGTTGCCTGGAAAACTGGGTTGAGCGAGTGGCAAGTGAATTAAATTTCGGTCAGACCTTAGCTTCCGTGGCATTGAAGTTGGCGATGCCTTGCTGAGAGGTAAGCTTGACCTGGACGTAATGCCACGTCCCATCGGCCTTCACCCACTTGTAGGTGTGCCCACTCCAACCGTGCATCTAGTAAAGATTAGCGAGGACAGATACGAGAGCGGTCGATGAACCTGAGCCCAAGATTTGGGAGCTAATCATCCAAATTTCGTTGGTTGAAGACCAAAAATATATGCTAATGCACTCACTTCCGCGGTTCGAGAAAAGAATCATTATCTGATAGATTGCTTCCTGATTTCTGACAGTCCACAGTCAGAGAGATGCGATTCCGTGGGTACGTTTTGCTCACTGAGACCAATAATCCCTACAACAACAACACTGTTAGAGCGGAGCCAAATATTACGGTTCCACTTACCATTGGATGGTAGGGTTACGAAGGTTGGTCTGAGGATCACGCTTCTGGCTAGGAAAAAATGAGGAATGGTTGTACGGTGAATATGTTTCTTCAAGTACCTGTGAATGAAAAGCGGGAACCTATGGCAAGCCATCAGGAACAAGAATGCTTGGATTTCGCACACGTAACTCACTTTGTTGGATCGCGCAGGAAAAAGACCGGGGTGTTGTTGAAAACTGAAATAGAGGTCAGTAGCCGCGGCAATGCCCCAAAAATAATAAATACGCACCCCAGTCCCAGATTCCCTGAGATGTGCGCAATTTAATGGCAAAGCTAGGCAAAGAGTTACAATATATTCAGAGCGCTGCGGCACATGAACTAACCCGCGAGGGTCGCGGTTGGTATCGGGAGATCCAGACTCGCCGGCCACCGTGGAAAAACGCATGCTCAGAGGGACCTGTGTGCCCACCCCCTCGGAAAATGGAGCAGCCATAGTGATCTAAAAAGTTAGATACGAAATGAAATCAAGAACCGTTTCGAATTCACATTGGAGATATCACGAGTGACTTCGAACTTAAGTCGATGTAAGCGAGGAAACGCGAGGGAGGGAACAAACATACATAGCCGTGAGCTCCGCTGCCCTTCGCGTGGACCACACGCTCGGGGATCCTGTCGAAAGATATTAAATGAGAGGTAAGTAGCACCTTGTGAAGTGTGCGGACCTCTCGCGATCGAAATGGCTGCAATGTTGTTTAAGTTGGTGCCGTTAAGGGATACCACAAAAAAAAACCTCACCTGAGCAAATCGATGAGATGAAAGTCCTGGAGTACGGTCATTAATGCATTCGCTGAGAAGTCGGATATGAGCCTCACCTGCAGCAACAGAGGTCCCCTCTTCAAGTGAACGGTCAATAGAGGACAAATAGCAAGACATTGGGACGAACCGTCCCTGCAGAGTGTGCTTAGATCAGTGTATTTTGCTGAAGGAACGACAGAACGTACCGGCTCTTTGATAATCATATGGAGACGATACTGGGTGCCCAGCTCCATCCTTGTTAACGGTAAGTACCGAATACTCATGTACCAGCTAAATACCCACCGTATAAACGGGCAAAGAATCGCTGGCCGCAAGAGCCACAGGCGTCCAGCCGGTCGCCAACAAAAATGGTAAGAGATTAAGGAGAGGAGATATTTTGACCATGGCGAGGATCTGGTCTCTACCCGGACAACGAGCGAGGGTTATATAGGAAAATGAAGGGGCTCCCCAAATGCACTTCCTCGTCCGAGTATTGCATGTTGGCTTAGGGAATGTTGGTGATCGAGAATAAAACGGAGCACGCGCCGTATGCTGACATTTCATCTCGTTGGACCGCGAAAATCGGCAGAGGAATAGGGATATAAGACCGTACTTCACCGCTTGGCCGCTCACGTTTGACCAGTATTTGCCGTAACCAGCGGGCCGTTCAAGTATCGCTCGACGTGCGTATGCAATTATTGCGCTTGTTTTACCTACCGCTGGCTTGCAGATATAGCTGTCAATTGCATTCAAGTTGCCCTGCGGCCCTTGCTTGCCAAGTAGCAAGCGACCCGAACACGGACCGCAATATTTTAGGGAGCGGTGATGGCGAGGGCTAAATCCAGACTTAACAAGCGGTTAACGGCAGCTGCGAGTATGATAAGAGTTGGAACCAAGAAGAACGCCATATATATTAATACTCCACTCACTTGGCATTATTCACCATCGTCCCCCCTCAATTTGAACTTAGAGTACCTAGCATGGTTCTCTCCTCGAAAGCCTCACTTGGGAGGTGCTCACAAGGCTGAAGGGGCTGTAGAACGGTAGTTGCGCGTGCCAGGAAGTACTACTTGCAAAGTTGAAGTTTTTCCGCAAGGAGAAAGTGATTTAGGTAAATAACTGGCCAAGGGCCAACCTGGGGCGATCAAGTTGGAGTGGGACGGGAATCAACAACGTTGGGGAGTACAAGCAACGCGTGAGGTGCAACGGTACTTGGCGGCAGCTAGCCCTTGGTGCGCGCAGATGGATACCCAACGCTTATTGGACGTTGCACGGGCCAGTCTGCGGTTAAGACGGCGTACATCCTGAAAACTTATAATAGTTCGGAGCACCCACAACGTACATTTGGCATCAGGAGGTCAGACCTGTCGTCAGCCCCAGATCCAAGCCTAGTAGATTAAATATAAATGGCGTACCGGAAACAGAAACCGCAGAAAGTCCCAGCGTCCCCGGTTGGCAGGGACAACCTCAGTCCGTATGCGGCCAATTTCGTCACTCGACGTACGACTCGGTAGCGAGTGTTATGCTATGTGGTAACAGGAGACCAGAGGAGACCCGACTCGGGAGCGATTTAAATTTCTCTAGTTCCCCAGAGTTCCCGGTTTTCTCGACACCGCCCAAATGACGTACTAGGCGGCGGGGGATCGGCTGGAGGAGGACAAAGTTCCGTCGGATTGAGCTCAACCGGAGATTGAAGAAGATTTGGGAAGTGCTAAGACGCCCGCGAACGTTGGAGTGTGGCGCATCAAAATTTGTTGAATCGCGCCCCCTATGCCCAAATAATTCTTCGACGAATCTTCGTCGTAGTGCTGAAAACCACCGACTCAAACCATCTCACTTTCGTGACCAGAAAAGCGTATACCTGGGATCCGACCCTCCGACTCAGCAAGCTCGTTACAAAAATCCGACATGATATCGCTGGCATCTTGCCCAGGGACGGATTCGAGTTATTCCTCGTACGGGGTCGTGTCACGATTCTTGTCCATTCTCAGACATCCATTCAGCGAGAAGATGTGGCCGAAGCGTCTAGCGTCCGGGACTTCGCGACTGAGATTGAAAATCTTGCGACTTACGATGGCCTCGCCGATGCAGGGCCCGGGGTTCGTCGTCCACGATTCCGACGAAAATATGGACGAGTGCTTGCCAGAACCCGCGCCGAAAACGAAGGTTTGGCCGTTTGTGGCGCTATGTTCATATTCCTCTCCGAGTCTTCATGTTACTCATGGCACTGGTCATGAGCGCTCGAGGTACCGACTGCATAGCGGAAGATTCATACGGCTGGTCGTCTGACCCTGCTTTGTACCGAGCGCTGACTAGTTTCAGGGCGCGAGGAAATCGCTCTTCGCGCAAGGGGCCGTCCTTGCCATCCACCGGTGCTCAAAATGTCGAACTACTCGCAATCCAACAACCGGAGCGACCGGATGCGGCCTACAATCATCGCCCTCCAGCACTGGCTCCACCACCCATCTATTTTCAATTTTCAATCCCGTAAGGGACACCGGATACTGGCCGCCAAGGGCCTGGCGCCCATCCTCCATTTCTCCGAGTTCAAACCCTTAGTCGGCATGTGGATCCTGAGCGTGAGGGACTCTGTGGATACAGGGGATGACCCACGCGTCCTCAACGGTGCCCAGGCTGGGTCGCTGACCCTTGCCATCGAAACCTTGCATGGAAAAGATATTGTCTTCGGCGACCTGCGTCCGCCCAATGTCATCATCACTAACGATCGGTCTGTCCAATTGATTGACTTTGACTGGGGCGCGACACGATACCCAACCACCATCGCCCTGGGTACAGAGTATGACTGGGCCCTGACGAGTTTATAACGAAGGCTCATGGCCTCCACCGTCTCGGTGGATTTTGCCCTTGCCCTCGTTATTCGCATTCCGTTCTCTCCGCTAACATATTTGTATCGTATTCTTTCTGATTAATACAAGAGTCGCATCGGCATCCTTCTCTCGATTAAGATGCGAGGCTTGCGCTTGCGGAAACCATGCTCGGCTTGTGGGCTTCGAGGCCACACCTGATCGCAGTTGAGGTGGAAACTTGTGTGGCCAAGTGGCCCATGGTCGCGAACTGCGTGATCAGCCGGCGGGAGGCCGATGGGCGAGTGGTGGAAATGAGCCCGGGGTGATTTGACCCGCGGTGGAAGGGCTGGCTTGGGGCATGATTTCCAGGTCTGCGCCGGAATGCAGATCAGCTATAAAGCACTTCACCACGCTTTCTGGCGTCGCTGCGCCGCGGTTCCCCCACGCGCTTGGACGCATTCGATCGGAGCGGGCAGCTCACACGAGACACCGTGTAGCTCGGCGTCGACGCCGTCGGGCGCCGGTTCATTGTAAGAGAGAGTCGGACGCGGTGAGCGATTTGAATCGGAGTCCGGCCTCAGGATATGTCTGGAAGGCGCGAAAACAACGGGGAGCAAAGAACTATGTTGGTCTCGAAACTTCGATTTGAACGTGGATTACGGTTCCTTGTAACCCATAAGATGGCGTCACGAATTCGTTAGATTTCCGATGGGGTTCCATGGCGAACGCTCGTTCTATGTTCGCGGGGAGTCGCCGCAGCGTTTTTGACAGTGTAAGGCATGATGCAGAGCGGGGTGCAGTCCGTAGAAATGATTTGATCTGATTTGAAGGAAGATCCAGAACAGGAGGACCGCGGTGATCGTAGAGTCAGCACGGTTAATTGTCCTTGAAGCTTCCGGGATGTGGCCAGAGGTGGAGCCCGACGGTCGTGTCCTGATCGCCACGATGTTCCAGAGTAGTACAATTATATTCCGTCTAGTGCATTACACAGTTCGTCTGTCGGTCATGGTGCGTACAATACATCCCGTTCCAGCGACTTCGGTCAACTGCAGCACGATGATGAGAAAACAGCACCCGTCGGGACTAAAGCACGAACCTTCTCGTGCCACCCCAGCAACACGCTCCCGCTGATATCGCCCCCAGCCGGGCATGGCCATACCTTTGTAGAGGTACTTCATGAGGGTGTCCTGGCCGTCCTGGGAGAGGGCCTTGATGACGGCGGGGATTTCGGTGGCTTTGGTGGTGTTGAGGATGGTGAGGAGGGTTTGGAGGGTGACGGTCTGCGTTGCGCTCAGTGCTGCGTACTCGATAGCATGGGCGCGCGCACCTTTGCCTCTTCTACATTAGGGCCGTAGGGTGCGTTCTCTAGAACTGTGTTGAGCGCGCCGACGACGTCGCTCCTGCGGGGAGTTAGCTGGGGCAACAGCAGGGATATAGCAGCGACCTTGCGAGCGCGCTGCGGACTGCGCTCTGGCGCTGTTTTGCATCGTCGAGGACCTGTGCGGGGTCACGCGGATCGGCGTCAAAGAGCTCCTCTTCCTGGAGGACGTCCTCGTCGTATGCGTCGATGTCGATTTTGCGGAACGCGTTGTCCATGATCAGCAGCTGTTTGTGCGTGTGTGGCTGCAGCGCGCACTAATCTCGGCTACCCATATCGGGCGACAGCAACTTCATCTACCATATATGGAAGTGCGGAAGCAAACTTGCGCAAACCCCCAAAACATATAAATACCGGGCGCGTCTTGAGGCAAAGGCAGCTCGCTCTTTCCCCTCTTCCACCATCATCTCTATCCCCTCACACCTACTCCGACACCATGATTGCCATCCAGCCCCGCTTCCTCGCCCTGCTGGCCCTCTGCGCCGCCGCCGTCGCCCGCCCCGTCTGAAGAGGTGGGCGCTACGCGTCGTTCCCTTCTCGCCGTTGCTGATCCGCGTCCTTCTAGAATGTTAGCGGCGCCTCCAACGTCTCTGAGCCCGTCCACGTCCCGCGCGCCGCCGGTCTCCCCGCTGGTCTTCCCGCTGGTCTCCCCGCTGGTCTCCCCCGCCGGCATCCCTCCCACCGCTCGCGACGTTTTTACGCCCCCCCAACGCCAAACTCCCCGCTCCCCGCCCCCACCCTACATGGCATGGTGCGCAAGCGCTCGTCGCCTCCCATCCCCGCCAAACTCCCTGAACTTCCTACCGACAAGCTCTCTGGCGGCAAGCGCGACGGGAACCCCCACCGACGCACTCACCGGCAAACTCCCCCTCGGCAGCCTCAAATTCCCCTCTGGTAGTCGCGACGAGCACGAGCTGAATCCCGCCCCCATCGAAAATGCCGCCATCTCTAAGGCTCCTGTTCACCCCCGTTCCGAGCACGTTCCTCAGCCCGTCGGACACCCTCCGATCTTTCGCCCGTATGCCCGCCAGCTCGACGTCGTCAAAGCCTTGACCACCTCTGGCCGCAAAGACACGACAATCATGAACCCCATGGCCGGCGACGACCACGACCGTAACATCATCCACACGAATGAAAATAGCGGCACGAATGACATGACTGTCGCACCCACGGGTAAAGGAAACCTTGTTCACACGCACAACCGAGTCCAGGCGTGGCGGCGAGACGGAGGGGAGCGAGGACGTGAATAGCAACGATTACGACGAAAGGGAGCAGACGGAGGAGCGCCGGGCCGAGGTCAAGAAGCAGACACCCTCCATTCTCCCGGTCGGGGCCACTGTCGACGGGAAAGCCCAGTAGATTCGTTCTTCTCTCATTGTTGTATACTAGTCTCTTCTTTGGTTCTTGTGGGGAATAAATGGGCCGAGTCGTACAAATATTCCTCTTTTGAGTGTGGCCGAAGTGAACGCTAATTTTCAAAACAGCAAGTACACATACAATTGCAGAAAGGTTTCATGCACTTCCGCGCAACTCGAACTTCGCAACGCTCCCCAAAAACCCATCGCCACCAATCTGCGCCAACGGCGCCTCAATCGCGATAGGCTTCCACTGAAAACTCTCGCCATTGATCCCCAAAATCGCCAAAAACTGCATCTCCGCCCCGACACCCGCTCGCAGAAAGGTGGCATTCCCGCGCCCAATGAGCGCCACGTTCGTCCAAACGTCGCGCGGGGAGCGTGTAGTTGAGTGCGTACGGCTGATTTCCCGAAATGAGCATGAGGTGCGGGACGGTGCCGTTCCCGAGCACAAGCGCAGAGTCGGCGCCGGAGAGGATGGGGGCGCCGATGGGTGCGGCGGACGAGGGTTTGACGGAGAAGGACAGCGTGTAGTTGCGGCCTTTGGAGGACAGCGGCGTCGTGAGCAGGCTGGCGGGCGATGCAAAGGACGCAACCCCATCGCTGATGGAGCACGCGTGGCAGATACCGTCGTAGCCGTTCCCCGACGAGTCTGCGGCAGGGACGACGCCGTCCCCCTCTGTCGCAAAGTCGTACCGCAGAATAACGTCCCCCTCGGACTTGATCGCCCTATCGAGGTTCTGTCCCGGGATAACAGCGTGCAGCGCCCCGAAGACCGAATCGTACTGCGCGCGCGTCAGCGCCCCGCCCCACTGCTTGTCCGCCAGCGCGGGCAGCGCGTCGCGCCACGCGTAGTACGCCTCGCTCACGACCGTCGCGTTCGGGCCGTAGTCGTTCCACTGCGCCGCGACGTGCCCCACGACGCGCGGCTCCCCGCGCGCGGGGTTGTTCGCCGCATTGCGCGTGTCGAAGACGTACGGCGCGAACGCCCCGCCGGCGGGGTTGCCCGCGAAGACGCGCGTGAGGTTGAGCGTCTGCGGGTAGCTCCCGGAGAACTTGCCGACGATGTAGAACGCGTCGTCCGCGTTGAGGACGGAAGAGTAGTAGTTCTGGCGGAATGAGCGCGAGCGGGGCGTCCTCGAAGAACTCCCAGTGCTGGATGGTGATGGCGCGGGTGACGGCGGAGGGTGTTGGAGGGCTCGTTGGGTGCCCCCAGATGCGGGTGTCCTTGGCGGCGGTGGCGTTGATGAAGGCGGAGAGGGTGTTGACGAAGAGGATGTA
The DNA here is from genome assembly GCA_029378375.1 of Mycena olivaceomarginata. Taxonomy (NCBI): domain Eukaryota; kingdom Fungi; phylum Basidiomycota; class Agaricomycetes; order Agaricales; family Mycenaceae; genus Mycena; species Mycena olivaceomarginata. Next base: position 11,164 of record JARKIC010002774.1, on the reverse strand, counting down.
GTCGTCGGCGAGGCTCGAGTCGTACTCGTCTGCGCCGATGTGCACTGTTTTGGAGTGGAACCACGGCAGGAAGGTGCGCCAGATGGCTTCCATCGTCGGGATCGTGTCAGGGTGGCTGTAAAGTATATATATATCAATGAATCTGCTCTCAAGTCAAGTCGGCGGCCATAGCGAACCTGATATTCAGGAGGACTCAAGTCATCCAACGCCAGCTCGGGCTTCCACTGCGCAATCACCAGCGCATGCCCCGGCGCCTCCAGCTCGGGTATAATGGTCACCCCCCGCGCCGCACACGACGCCTGCACCTCGTCGAACGTCTCCGGGTGTAGCTCTCGTTGAACCTGTACGGCCGCACCAGCCCCGCCACCGCCGGGTCGTCCGAGTGCAGCCGGAACGCGGCATACAGATCGAGCGAACCCGCGCGCGCGAGTAGAGGCCGACGTTGTTGAAGAGGTTGTCGCTGAGGTGCAGGTGGAACGTGTTTTGCTTGAAGAACGAGAGGTAGGCGCAGAGCTCGGTGAGGAACGCGGGGGGGTAGTAGTGGCGCCCGGCGTCGAGCTGCACATTAGCGGTCAGAATCTGCCTATAATCAAAGCTCGATGCAGGCACTTGCCATAACGCCCCGTGTCCCCACCCCGGCGCATCCCTACCCCGACCCAATAGGCAGCGCCAGCCCCCTAAGCTTCGCCAGCTGCATAATGGTCCGCGTCCCCCAGAACGCAACCAAGCGGGCTCGCACCCGCAACAACCACACCCTGGGCCCCCACACTCAGCTCGTACCCCTCCGATGTCCGTCGCCCCGCAGCGTCCAGAAACACCCCGGCGTCGCTCGCCAGCGTGAGGAATATCGAGCCCGGCCGCGCCGCGCTCGCCACCTCCACCGGGACGCTCAGCCCCAGCTCACGCAGGTCTGCCGCGAACGTCGTCCCGAACGCCAGCAGCGTCGGGGGATCAGCGTCTTCCCCTCTGTGTCCACAGCATTTTGAAACCGCGAGTCGACGAGCACATGGGTGACGCTGGAGAGGGAGAAGCGGGCGGTGGATGTGGCATTGAAGTTGAATGTGGGGATTCCGACGAGGGTTTCCGCAGAGACTGCTAGCACAGACGCAGCAGCAGCAGCAGCTAGACCGAGAAGACGCATTGTCTGAAAAGAGGAGGTCGCCGGGCTCCACGAAAATTCTCAAGACTTCAGCGGACGTCTTCGAAGGCGGGTCACCAGGTCGATAAGGCGGACCGGCCATCCTGATCTTGCTCAAAAAGTAACAGAACCGCATATTGAGCGCGATGAACGGCTGGACGTATCCCAAAGCTCGATTTGGAGGAACCTGGGTGGAGGTCAAGAGCAAGCACGAAAAGTCACATACACGTGATGTGACTCCTTTGCGCGTCGCGGCTCATTTGCCATACAACGCGCATCGGAATATTGCAAGGCTTGTCGAAAGCTTGGAAAGATTGTTGAAGAAGAGTACGGTAGGGTGGCGATTTATTGGCGCGAAATGACTGCAATCAGTCGGCCGTTAATGAAAATGTTCAATTGCACAATCATCCAGTCACTCTCGCGCTACACTGGCATTCTCGTATCCTTTTTCGAATTACTTGAGTAGAGGACATTGGTGGTACAACATTCGAACGACCATTGTGGCTTGGAAAATACTAACTCAACCTATCATCGAGCGAACTTCACTTGTCACAGCCATTCTGCGGAATGGGCATTCAAGGACATCGGCGCCTGGCTGCTTTCGCCCTCTCTAACCGGAGTACGCGAGAGAATGGCAGCATGCCGCAATGCTGTCATCTTTCGCCCTCCGCTGGACGTCCAAGGAAGGCTTAATGCGGCGATTTCGGGGTGCAACGGGAGCAACCCTGGGTGGGAACGGGCTTTGCCGCAGGGGCCAAACGCCTCTTCCGGTGAAAGCTGACCCAAAGAGCGAATCCACTGCCAACTGCGGCCAGAGATACGCGCACCTCCCAGGACCCCTCCTTCCTATCGCAAGAGGTGAAGCGTGGATCAGCATCAAACGGTACAAACCTACCGTGATCGTTTTTACAAAGTGGCAGCATTTATTCCAAACGTTAGGAGGATATCCGGCAGCGTGGTCCAGAGGCCTGCTGGGAAGCGGCCGGGGCTGCAGAGGACCTTCAACATCGCCGGTAAATTTAGCGTAAAATTCTGCTTCGGCGACGTTGAATCCTGTGGCTGTTTGTACCAGAGAATCGAACTGTTCAAACATTAGGTGCGGGACGCAGATTTAAATAAAGTCGCAATACTCCGCGGCGATCCTTCCAAGGGACCTTGCCAGCCCCACGCCGTTAGATTGGCGGTCACAATTCCAGGACGCAGAGAGGCCAACTCTTCGGGCCGAAACCTTTCGCTTCCAACCCACCCGGTCGATAGGCTTGCAAAAATACGTCCGCAGCTTGCAGCAAGTTGCTTGAGTTTCTCGTGGTCCGCGGGTAGCGTAAGATCGAGTTGAGCTGTTGCGTTTGCCGCGAGAAGTGTCCACATCTATGTTTGGTAGAGAAGGGAGCCGCGGGGATGTAACCAACAGAACGTCTGCTCCGTGAGCTGGAATTGTATTAGATTAGTGACCATGAAACCTTGAAGGGTTCCAAACTAGCTTGACCTGCAAGGGTGCGCCCAGAGACTGGTCCCGCTAATACACGACTCAAATCCAGAACGCGTATACCATCAAGAGGGCGAGCAATGTCGCCGAGTACTTCTCTTTTGGGAGCCTCACCTATCTTGATGATTTGAACGGGAGGAGCGCCTTCCAACTCCTTTGCATGCGGATGCACGCTCCATTCTACGTGAGATCGCAGCGCCGTCGCGCACATTCCTTTCGCAGCAGCCTCGTTCGAATTCCACGGCGTTCCAAGTACTGAGAGCTGCCTGGACGCTGGCTCTTGAGTCTCTGCGGAGTCCGGGAGATTTAAAATTGATAGAATCCCCGCCCGATGACTATGGGGCAGTCAGAAAAACCTTCGCCATTTGAACGAGCGGTCTATTACTGGGGAAAATTTGTGTGTATTCGAACCATGGCCGTCTTTTGTCTGGTACACGCCAGCAATACTGTCCCAGATACCCCCGGGCAGAAGGCCGTCGACTATGCCACGCCTCGCTATCTGCAAAAAATGAGTGAAAATCCGCAATCAAATGATCCGAATCTCTGACGAAATTCAAGTGCGGCATGGCGCGCGTCTACCGCAACCTCCTGGTCAACCCCCGTCCTAAGAAAATGGAACTGGGCCGCAGAAAAGACCGGAAAGACCAACTGCTGTCTGGTTAAAGTTGAAGAGGGGGAGAAAGCGCTCATATTTGGAATACGATTTTGTTACCTGCGCGATGTTTCCGAGCTTGAACGAAGAGTTTATCGCGGAATTGGGGTGGTTGGACAAGTTCAAGCGCGACAAAATTGGGCAGGCAGGTCCATTGGCTAGCCAGAGACTTCTTGCCTTTCCGATTACTTCTGGTGTCATTCCCAGAGCCACGAGTCACGATTCAAGTCGTTGTGCGAGATGAAGGCGAGAGGCAAGGCGGAGCGCCGGAGGATGCCGGACCGGCACCGGTGACTGCCGCGGGTTCAAGTTCAACCAAGTTCGAACCAGCATGTAGAAACCGCTTTTTCTTCGGCGAACTCTGCTCAGGGAAGCCCGAAATTGTGGACGCATATCAACACGGATGTAATACATTTACAGATTGGGACATTGGTCGCACAGTATCTTACAGACTACTATTTCTTGCTTTCCTTCAACTTTCCTTACTTCCCATGTCGAAAACCGCTTTCCTATCTTCGACTGGTCGAAGGCCGCGTAGATTTCCGGGGCTTCGTTGGGACCAATGATCCTGTCCACAAGGCTGTCTAATCCCCCGACTTCACCGAAGACGTCTTGGCCGTTTGACTAGGGAAGAGTAACGACGATGAAGAAAGAAATTGGACAAAAATCTCACCTAAGAGATCGAAACGCCATAGGGAACATGGCACGCGCCGGGCAGCGCCTGACAGTCCGGATAAACACGAGCAGACGTACAGATCACCGCTTCACGCACCCAAAGTCGAAGGAAACATTCTTGTTGTAAAGTTGTCTGCCCGTAAAAGGCATCTGTGGTTCCCCGTGCACACCTACCCGAAACGATTGCACCGAAAGGTCGAACAAGGTCGTATGCAAGGATATAGCGCTGGGGGTTTCCAACGATCTGAATTCGTTGGTTGAGTCTGTTCAGCAGATCTCCCGAAAATGCTAACCTCCAAAACCGCGGTGCAGCCAACACCCCTCGGTCCAAGTTGCGACGTCTTCTTGGCGTCGTCGATGCTCTGTGCTATAAATTTGCCCGAGCCTTTGCCTGCCTGGTCAATCTTGGAATACACGGCCATAGCTTTCTCTCTTCGACTTTCAACCGGATCTATTGCCACGATCTGGAAAGGAAGCTTGTTTTTCTGAAAGCATATCGAGTAGGCTGACACTAGCGCATAGGCCAACTGGCCCCAAGTCCAATGATGGCGAAAGTCAGCATGAGTGTCTTTCGGCAAGACGGTCGTGCTGACGTCCCGGGAAGAAAACTAGCGGGCCAGGGGCGACCTGAGAGAGCAGGAAGAACTTTGGGGTGGTTAAGCGCCTGCAGCGCCGCAAACACGCCGGTTGGGAAGAATGTTCCGCGAGCATAAGCAAGGAGCTGTCAGCGAGCCCCGCGAGGGCCTTCTCTTTCATCTCCGGCGAGAGAGTGGAGTGCCACGATTTGGGGTCGCTGAGATTAAATAGGGTTCCACCAGCCTTGGGGACTCGTACATACTGCGCCTTGGCCCCTTCGAGAGCCGGGCTCCCGAACAGCGCACCAACAGGGCAGCGACAGGTGTAGCCCAGGCGACAGACGCTTGGATCCGTAAGTAAAAATCCTTGGCCTAAATAGTGTTTTCAAGTTTACTCACTCGCACTCCCCGCAATTCACGGTGAAAGGCGAAACTACCTGGAGTGCATTTTGATCGGCGAATTTCCTAGGCGTTCAGAAGAAAAGAGCACCTTATCGCCAACCTTCAGTGTTGCGTACAGTTCCGGTCTTCCGTTCGAATAAGCACCGTATGAGGATCCCGAGCTCTACGACCTCGCCCATGAATTCGTGGCCAGAGATATGGCTGCATCAAAGTTCAACACCCCGACATGCCCGAGCGTGTTCAACGCCACGTACATTTGTCCACCCCGGCGTGGCCTCTGTAAACGTGGAGATCGCTTCCTGAACGATGAAATCAAGCCAATTTCGAAAACGCCTCGAGATTCTCACCACAAAGCGCAGCAAGCTGATCCATCGAGAGGTTCAACGGAAGCACACTCCATATATAACCGTGGAACATACCGACACTTTCACGATTGCATCGTCAGGCTCTTGGATCCTAAGGGAAGCTGCCGCATTCACTCCGATTGCTCTGCTCAGATTGTATTTACTCACTTGGGAACGGGAACGGATTCTACTCTGATGTCGAACGCTGGAGGGTGCCAGCGTATAGCCGTCATTGTCTCCGGCATCGAGTTTAGAAGGAGCCATTGGGATGTGTAGATATGCGGTGGCTGGTGGTCCAGGGAAGCTCACGAACCGCCTCAAGTCTAAGACCGAGTCGAAGCTGAGGGAAAGCTGGAAAGCGGCCAGTCGGCCATTCGGCAAGCCGGCCCCCTCTAGCCGGCGCGCGTGCTGTGATCTGCTGCGATGCCGTGCTAATTTTAGCACTGCGAAATTAGACTCAACCACAACCTCAACCTGCTATACTTAGCCAGCCTGTATCGCCTGCTCCATATGTGGACACACGACCTCAGACAATGTCCACAGGAACCCGTAATTTTTCCGTCTATATAAGCACGGTCTGAGCCCTTCACGTTTCCCCACAAACTTTGAACCAACTTGATTCAACATGCGTTTTTCCTGCTCTCGATTGTCCCCTTGCTTGCCTTGCTTCTCTCTCTCATGCCGTCGTAGGCCCAGATCAGTAACCGGAAACGTAAACCCCGTCGCGGATCCTACCTATGCAAGTCCAGTAGCGGGGAATATTTCGTCTTCTGTGAGCCTCAGTCTTCTCCACCGAGAGGCTGACTCAAATGGACTCATCGGATGGCGCCATCCACTGCTCCGGGAATTCAGATTCGTACCTCACCTGATAGGATCGCCTGGACTCTGATAGGTGTCGTTTGGCCCAACGGCGCGGCTACCTGGACTGATGAGTATACCGGAACAACCAATGGGTAATATCCGATTCCCATGTCTGGAGTTATCTTCTGAGGATCCCAGGAATTTATGGGCTCCTGACTGCACGGTACGTCTCCTCGTTGGCAAACACTAACCCATATGAGGAATTTATACCTCCAGGTCCATTGACGGGCCACATTACTATGTCAGTCTTAGTTTTCATTTGCAAATATTGCCCGAAAAATCTCATAACTCCTACTTGTTCAGCTCTACTACGCCGCATCTTCGTTTGGCTCTCAAAACGTGTGTTTTCGGTATTCGGAAAACATTTGGCGTTAACTTTGCAACAAAGTCTGCCATCTTCTTTGCCAAGTCGATACGGGATTGCCTGGCAGCTGGACGAATGAGGGCTTGGTTACTTCCACAGCTACTGGAAGTACTTACAATGTCATGATATTGCATTTTGTTGTGTTCTTCACTGAATTTAAACAGGCTATCGATCCCAAGTACGTTCTTGTTTGAATATTTTTAAGGAGGAATAACGCAAACACGTTCATAGTCTACTCATCGGCCAGTTTTTTTTCTCTATGGAAAGGCAATCGCTGATCGTTCCTTTAGATGGCAGCAGCTGGTACCTTTCTCTGGGAAGCTTCTGGTCTGGAATTAAGCTGGAAACGTTAGGCTCTCTTTCTGTTCAACGAACTGTTGTTGAAATACGGTGGCAGCCTCGGATCATCCACGGGGAAGCCTTCCAGCAGCTCTGTCACCTCACTTGCCACACGGACGGCCGACAATGGCGCCATCGAGGCCAGCGTCATTTATAAATTCGGCTCGTTCTATTACCTGTTCAGTTCTTGGGACACTTGCTGCCAAGGCACCTCGAGCACATACAACATTCGCGTCGGACGGTCCACGAGCGTGAATGGTCCCTACGTCGACCAATCCGGTGTCTCTTTACTCAATGGCGGTGGTACTTTGGTGCTTGCTAGCATGATACCGTGTGTTCTTCTCCGCTGCTTCAGCTTACCCTAAACATTTGCATAGATTATCGGGCCGGGAGGGCAATATTTTCACGGACGTCGATGGGCCAGTTATGGTGTATCGTGAGTCCAGCAGATTTTCGCATGACCAGTCACCGACATAGTCCAGACTACTACACTTCGGCTGGAACATTCGTGAGTTGCATGAGAAATAATTCAGACCTTGCAGAACTAAGCTTGGCTATAGCTGGGTATCAACTTGCTGGACTTTTCCAGTGGATGGCCGGTAAGTTTGAAGTCTCTGACCTCATTCGGGCTCAATCTTACTCGAACCAGGTCGTCGTGTGACTGCTGGGCGCTCCGTAACCATCTACTGTGTATAACTGTGTTTCAGTCAGACGAAGATATATTTTATATGTACAAATCAACTGGATACGTACTCCATATTTTAGCCTCCGTCTGAGGTATGCATTGAGGATATCACCAATGAGTTCTGCTTCCCCATTGAGTAGGATTGTTGCCATTTGAGTTGTGTTGATTCCGCTTTGACCCTGTATGACCAAATGGGGGCTTGCGGCGAACGCCATTGCACGCAACGGTCACGAAATTTCCTCCACTACGCACTCTATACAGCCCACAGCTTGGCTCGCAGAATACTCGGCGCCGAGAACGGTGAACACAACCCGATTTAGGCGGTTGTCCCCGGACCAAACGGAATCGAAAAATAGGCAGCACGACAGCACCCAATATCGAGTCAGAGTAATAAATGGCCCCACACCGTGCGCGGCTATCATCGCGTCCATTTTTCGTTCCATGCTCACAGACGGTGCTGCAGCCTCGCTGAGTCGCAATCTGTGGCAGTCAGACACGTCCCCGGGCATTCCACCTCTGTTGCATTCTCTTCGCGAACTCCGTTCGGTGTTGAGCCTTGCCGCTAGTGATTTGTATATCTTCTGCGGCAGCCAGGGCCAGGATATCCCAGTACGTTGGTTGCCTCGCTGGCAACGCGGTCGGTGCGCTGACGATCATAACGCAAAGGTTTGGGACAAGAAGACTTTTCGCTTAAAAGATAATCTTCGCGGTCACACCGGGTCAGTATTGGCCCTCGCATACGCCGAAGACCGCAAATGGTTGTTTAGTTCGTCGGGTGACAGTACCGTTCGAGTGCGCAAGTTTTGTTCAATGCATGTTTTGTATCTCATTTTCAACTAGATTTGGTCAACGACCACTCTAACACCAGTATACGTCCTGTCCCCGTACTTGGAAACCGGCAGGCGACCTGTTCTCTCTCGCATGGTCCCCCTCGTTGCAGACCATTTATGTCGGGTGCCAGAACACGTCCCTACAATGGTACCACTTCGATTCTGCGCACCATCCAGCCGGTGCAGGCGCCGCCCACCTCGGTCACATCTCCGGCTCTGCGTCTGGGACGTCAACACCCCGCAAGCCGCACAAGTTTTTCGACAGCTATCCGCAGTATGAACGGAGGCCCGCCGACATTCACGCCAACAATGGTAGCCGTGATACTTCACCGCATTCCGACAGCAGTGTTCCCCGTCCCCGCGCATACCTCGATATTCCTTCGGAAAATGTAATTGACTCCGCCCACTACGGATATCTATTGCATGGCACTGTTCGCGGGTGAGAAGGGTGTCCGGCTTGCAACTGGTGGCGGAGATGAATTCGTAAAGGTCCGTCCTGGTTCCCTCTTCGTTCAGCTTAGGCTGAAAGTTACAATAGATTTGGGAGTGTTCGGGGAAAGAACCTACAGAATTGCACGCGTTCGAATGCAATAACGGCGCCATTTACTCCCTCGTCGTCAAAGATGAGACCGTCTATGCTGGGTGCCAAGACGGCTCTGTGAAGGTTTTGGATATGGAAACCAAAACCCTAGTGCGCACGATAATCGTACAAGAGTTCGTGTGCGGTCTTGGGTCTGACTTATGCTCACGGTAAATTCAGGGAATTGATGTTCTTTCAATGTCCATGATCAACTCAGATTTGTACACCTGCTCCGCGAACGGTGTAGCGCAGAGATTTTCTGCGTCTTTTGACTGCACTGCGTCTTGGCATGCACACAACGGCTTTGTCCTCTCGTCCATAATTACCCCCGGCAATTCGAAAGACCATTGCTATCTTATCACGGGAGGAAACGACGATCACGTCAAGGTTTGCTTACACCTCGAAATCTCCCCGACCTCACCCCCCGTCAGGTTTGGGAACTCACCTCGCCGCTTGAAGCGGATCTCTCGCAGACAACAGTCGGATTGTGCTCCCATCACTCAATTCGCATACATCTGGTTTGTTCTTGACCCCAACATGTTTCCTGTTCTCATTTACGATCCAAGACACCCTAACATATGCGCTTTCTAAGTTCATTTCCATCCCAAGTGTCAGCTCCAGTCCATCGCACAGGGAGGACTGCCGACAGGCTGCTATATGGCTCAAGAAGTGCTTGAGCCAACTCGGAGCCAAGTCGTGTCTAGTAAGCAAACCTGCCGGATGTCGTATGTATTCGTCCGACCAAATGCATTTTAGCTTCCCATTGGAGAAGGTATTAATCCCCTCGTCCTCGGCACCTTCAGCGGTGCGAGAACCGATAACAAGCGATCGAAGCCCCGGGTGCTCTTCTACGGGTACGTCAGAATACACTTACTGCACTCTGTGCTTACTTCGGAAAACCATTCAGCCATTACGACGTCATCTCGGCCCCTTCTGAAGGCTGGGACTCCGAGCCTTTCACCATGACCGGCCGAAATGGATACTTGTACGGCCGCGGAGTGACCGATAACAAGGGACCCATTCTAGCAGTTGCTTGCGCTGTCGCCAACCTGCTCGCTACTCGGTCGCTGGGTGTTGATGTCATATTCTTGATTGAAGGGGAGGAAGAATGTGGCAGCACTGGCTTCGGTGAGGCTATCCGACAACACAAGGTAGGGTAGACCCGGTTTCTTTGCGCTTCATTAATCTCAGGAATTCGACAGGATCTCATCGGAGACATTGATGCTATTTTGGTTAGGTATGTGTTGCGCTTAGCTTGTTCTCTTAGCGCTCCGTTCTCACGGATTCCCCAGTAACTCTACGTGGATTGCGAAGACACGCCGTGTATCACGTATGGGCTTCGCGGAGTGGTGCATTGTTCGCTTGAGGTAATGAGTGTTCAAGCATGAACCCATTCACTTACCGCTCTCGCCAGATATCAAGCTCGCTTCCCGATCTGCACTCTGGTATCGAGGGTGGTGCCGTGGTGGAACCGTTGCTTGACATGTAATTCTGTTCCTTTTTGTCCATCCTCTGCTAATAATCGCTTGCAGGGTGCAATTGCTTGCCACGCTGACCGACACACAACATCAAGTCCGCATCCCTGGATTTTGTACGTCTCGCTGGTGTCGCTCCCATTGAGAATATTCACCTTTTTTGTCCATAGACGACCAGGTCCGTCAACAGACGCCGCTGAGAAAGCGTTGTACCAACGACTTGCGACCATCACCGGCCGACCGGCATCCTCCCTCTCTTCCCGATGGCGAGAGCCATCTCTAACGGTTCACTCGATTGAGATTTCTGGACCGAAAAGTTGGTACTTCTCCTTATTTCGTTTATTCACCCTCCATTTACTCAGATTCCACCGTTATACCCGGGACAATCAAGTCCCAGGTCTCGCTACGTATCGTGCCAGATCAAGACCTCGACTCTATTGCGAAGTCGTTGGTTGCACATCTTCAAACATCCTTTGGAAATCTGAAGTCACCAAACAAACTAAAGGTCTGAATCCTATCTATACGACTTGCTATATTACTGATCAGCGCGTAGGTCAGCGTAGAGAACACGGCCAATTGGTGGTTGGGTGAGCTCGACGATTTCTGGTTCAAAGCCCTGGAGAGTGCCGTCCAAGATGAGTGGGGCATGGAACCACTGCGAATACGAGAGGGCGGGGTACGTGTGCGCGCTCTGTTTGTCAAGTATGTTCTGACGCAGCGCCCAGACAATCCCTTCCGTCCCGTTCCTGGAAAAAGAG
>JARKIC010002773.1:0-48900 GCA_029378375.1 Mycena olivaceomarginata | reverse complement strand
ATAAAGGAATGGAAAAAATCTGAGGTTACGTGCTTCAGGATATCAAATACCGACCTCGGCGCTCGAAACCATCGTCGTTCGGAGTTCCCACACCAGCCGGTGGTAAATTGAACGGCAATGATCTGGATTATTCGGGTTAGTCCAGCCAATAGGGGTCTGGAGGAAATGAGAGGTACTTGCACGGCGGGTGGCTCGACGCCGCTCTTAGCCAGAACCATGTATTCATGGGCTGACCCGCGGGGCGAGTCCACGCCGCATCGGGGATCATTTCCCATATACAAATCGTTGAATCATCGACCGAACAGCCAAGTCCCGTCGGAAGCATACCGGCGCCGAATGAACCCCAGCAAGCTAGTCCCAGATTATGCGCACACCTATGGGACCTTCGAGTGTGCGTAAGAACACAGATAGGAACTGATCACGACAGCCAATAATCTTCCGCGATATTAATATCAAGCTCTTACTTTGGAGCGAGATAGAAAAGTCTTTGTCTGCAGAGCGTCGGAAGTGCTGAAGGAAGAACACGTCAAGCGCCGGATATAACGGGAAGTACTAGAGCGGTAGGTGTCGAAGAGTGGCCAAAGAATTCACCCATCTCGATATCGACCTTGCCTAGGCAAACTGAGGCCATGACAGACAGCGATTGAAATCTGCGCAGCAAGATGCGAAAAGAGCTTGACACTTGCTTGACGCACACAATTCTGAGTGCCAATTTGTGTCCAGACTCCATTGAAAGGCTGCCCGGCAGAGATTACGAATCATAGGATGAAAAAACGAATTAGCAAGTTCCGTGGTCAGTAACAAGCTCGATGAAGCGCTGTGTCCAGTGAAGGGCTGCCCGGTAGAAAGTGGAGCTCATACAAGATTGGATGAGCGGGAGAAAATCAACGTTGGCCTGTGCGACCTCAACTCGGGTTGGGAAACGGTGCGACTTCGCGACTTGCGAGGGAGTTGCAGTGGCAGTCTGGGTTGAGTTTGGTGGCAGTCGCCGAAATGGTTGCCGAAGATGACGTAGATTGCCGATGCTGACATGTATTATATCAGGTAAAGCTTGCTAACGCTTTTGGCGTCCACCATCATGCATGGTCCCAGCCGGTCTCGTATATTTCTGGACTCTGCGGCGTCTGCTGACTGACAGGAGAAAGCACTCGAGTCCGGGTGCGCTGTGAAGCTGAGATGCTTGTCGATGCTCTTCTCGCGCGGCACCAAACCCAGTCTCTGCGGTTCAGATAACGACCTTGCGAAAATGGCCTGTCATCCGCCGCGCACCAAATCCTCATATGGAGCGAATCTAAATCTGGCAGCTGCCGCAGCACAAGCATGTCCACTTTGTCCAGTCTCCGGAAATCTTTCCCCGCACTCCACTCACCCGTCCTCTTTAGTGCGATACCTAGTGCAGCTAGCGCTCCTTTATCCGCAGCTCAACTTTCCGAAAGATTCTTACTCGGAGACGCAGACCCCAGCCCGGTGCAAGTTTAGGAGATTGGGCATGACTCACCGTGGAATCGTTGTGAAAGAATTTATCCTATTCGTCCTTCATGATCTGATCTATCCCTAGAACGATCCAACCTTGCACTTCCCCCGAAATTCCGGCTGGCACCGCGCAGATGCCGTGTCTCTGAATAAAACCACAGTAACACGTCGACCGCCTATATGGATGCCCGTTCTGTGACTAATTCTTCATGTAGCCCCTTTGGTCGTTTTCCGTAGATCCCGTCGCTCGGCATTGCGAAGCTAAATTTCGAGGAACCGGGCCCATGGTCCAATGCCACTGCCGCGTTCTGACTTCACGGAGAGTACACAAAACATTTATGTAGGGAAGACTTTGCAACTTCAAATTCCATCAAGGCGGTTGCAGCTCGCCATGGATATCGAATATGTGTACGTCCACGTAACTATTTTCATCCGGCGCATCTCCGAACTAACTGCGCCGATAGGACTGCGATACGAGTCAGCGTTCTACCCAGAGTTTACCATTTCTCTTGTCGGCCAATAGAAGTGTTTCCCGCTAAACTCCGCGAAGCTGCTGCGGGGACTGACATATTGTATGGCTCCCAAAGATTATCGTTCTCAGTGCGGCCGCCATGCGGTGCATCAGCGATACCGACGTCTTTTATTGGCCGGCATCTCCCCGTGCCATTCAGTTCTCCCGATCGTACCCTCTCTTGGCCGCATTGCATGGAGGTTCGAATTCTGCGCCACTGCCCCGCCGGATCCTAAACGACCCGGATCCGGGAGTACGGAGCGCCGAACTACTTTGAGGGAGGTCTGCATATATATTCTATCAGTGCAAGTCCTTTTAAATGTTGATCGAGTTTGAATTTGGAGCACCCCAAATGCTAGCCTGTGACTCATGAGATGATTTGCGGTTCGGGAAAATCTTGTACAAGCTTCCCGCGAATCTTCCATTCCGATGTCATAGCTTGGTTCCTGCCGGAGTTCCTCGACATTTTTGAACTCCCAGCTCAGGAGGGTGTACAATTATCGCAGACACGGAACGGCCGCCGCCTCGGTTCCATTGGCTTATGCGACATCGAACCCCAGTTTTTCCGATTTCAATCTACGAGAAAAGGCCAAGGAGCAGGATCGGCAAGAAACATACGCCACTAAAGTTTTAAAGTTCGGGGCGTCAAGGAATAAATAGGGTGGAGCCGCTCAACTCGGCATCCGCAGTGCTGCGCCGTCTTCTTACAACATCCGGCTGGTTCCCAGTACGTCCCATTGGGAGGATCTCGCACTATGATGGGACCCAGGTGCTCACAACGAGGGGTAAGTTCTCCCGAATCGTGTTGCAAAAACCTTGTCCTCCGGGCCGCAAAGCATCTGACCTGGGATCCACCTTCTTGATTCCCATGTTCGTATCCTGTTATCTCCGACTTCTCATGATTGATATTTGTGTACTTTCAAGCATCACCTGCACCCGCCCATGGTCAAAACCTACCTGAAAGGGAATAAGCTCTGCCGTCTTGCGCATCGAGTTAGTGTTGCTCCGCTATTATTATTCCCAGTTTCCGCGACGCTGTCCGCGGGAAAACTGGCGGGAAACTCAACTGGCGATGTGGACGCAGATGATTGTGGAAACGTTACCGGACGGTTCATCCGTGTTTCAGGCTGAAGTCTTACCGGACAATCCTCAATGAATCGACATCAGTTTTCCCATTAGCTTTGTACCTAACGTGGACATATTCCATATCTTCTCCTTCGTTCCCTTGCTTTGCGATTCTGCCCGTCATACTCACTGAGTCGTGTCATCCGGCAGACACTCCCGACGCCTCGGCCAGACGCTCATCAATCTGTGTATATATCCCTTCTGTGAAGACCTCTCGAACAGCGGTCTGGCCATGTTCCAAAATTTAACCGCTTGCGACGGGGTCCCGCCTGGTGGGAAATGTCTCCAAGTCGAATCAAGCAGTGGCCTTTGGCAAGGTGAACATCCATCTGCGTAAAAGCCTCGAGAGCAGTATTGAACAAACTGGTGGCTGTCGTCGTGTCTCCCTGTGCAAGAAACACATCTCCTAGATAGCGAAGAGCCTGGTTGATGGCTAGTTTATTATTTGCCTTAAGTGCCTGGCCAAGAAAGAGATTGGCCATCCCGCCATCACAGCTAGATTCTCTGTACCCCATCGACAGGTATCGCCGAGTTGTTCCAAGCAGTACAACATCCCTTCCATATCGTATCCGCGCAGCGAATTGAAACACTTCTCCAGAAGTGCCTTTGCAGTTGGCCGATCCCCCTGTCGAAGCTTTAGATCTCCGAGAATCCCGTCGCAGAATGTCAGAGCATGGAATTGTTTACTCGAACGGAAGATTGACTTCACAGCGTCCATTCTGCTTCCGCTTCCTGGAGATTGGAGCCTATCAAATGTCGACGACAATAATATTCAGCAAGGCAAATCCGTAGTTCATCGGGCCAGCTCTGGCGAGGTTTCTCGGATGATGTCTGCATATATAGCCCGAGCTTCGCGGTACTCTGATTTCAATGAGTAGACTTCTGCCTCTGTGCGCAAAATCTTGAAGTCTATGTCGCCTCCGGTCATCCACAGAGCCTCATGCACTCCCTCGCCCTGTGGCAGAGGTTTACAGCACTTTTGTAGTCTCCAAGTGTTGTGCAAACACTGGCATTGATCAACGTGGCCCCGGATTCCTGAAATAAATTTCCGGATTGTCTTGCCAGTATCTGGGCCTGTTCTGCATAATGTTGTGCTTTCGAATATTCACCGATCATATTGTTGACCATTCCGAGCCGGTTCACACGATGCACTGTTGATCGGGATCCCCGTTCAACTGTGATAGTGCCAGAGCCTTCTGGAAAAATTCAAGAGCTTTCGGGACATTCTGGACATGATCGGAAAAATATGGCCCGACAGCATAGTAGAACTTGCCTACCAAGGTAACAGATTCAGGTTAGCTTTAGACTTGTGTGTATGGAAACTCACATTCGGCCGGGAGATCATTAATACTAGCAAAGTGTTCCTCTGCTTCACGGATCAGCTCATCAGGATTCGAGATTGGCTCCGTGTGCCACGACAAAAATAAGTCTGTGATGAAGAGTGCCTTCAGGTGGCTGTCTCCAAGCTGGTCCACTAGTGGGGCAATTTGGGACATTGAGATTGACTTGGCCTGGCTTGTGACTCTTTGAAAAGCCAACTAGGGCCATCGCGCAGTGCAGGGTATCCCTGATATCAGGATTATCGAGGTTCAACCCCCACAGAATAATGCTATGGAGATTGCCTAGGTTCGGGGTATTTGGTCAACCAGCTGACCCAGTTGATGTCCGTGATATCTCCTGTAGAGCTGTAACAGCATATGGAAGTACTGGCTCAGGGGGTGAACCACTGCAGGAATTGGGGGGGTAGATGTTTCCCATGTATTCACGTATAGGAACCAAGGCCTTGAGACGACCATGGTCGGTATAAGCCAAAGAGGTGCGAAGCAAAGCAGCCTTGCAACCAAGGAGGTCTTTCAGTGGAAGGTTACTCTGTGAAAGCTCTCCATCTGAAATACCATCCGGCAGCAGTGATAGGAGTGATAGCAGATCTCGGGCATCCAGATATGATGCTAGTCGAGGACTTGAAAGCGAGAGCTCGATTGAAACCTCCAAGTTTGATCTCCTGTCCCGACCACTGGAGAGCAGTGAGATTTTCTCTGTCTCCCATCGTTCTAGAACTTGCAGACATCCTTCATAGTCGACCAAGTGGGCAATGATCCCAACAGCAAGAGGTAGATTTCCAGTGAGGGAAAGCAGGGTCTTGATGTGTTTCTTCTCGTGAAAATCATCAGCGATGTCGACAAAGGTTTGCCAAGCGGCTTCATCTGTGAGAGGCTTCAAGGGTGCTAAAAAAGGTCGAGTCCATCGTACTTTTCCTGGTCTCTCTGCTCCTCGAAGGGTCGCCTGACCACACATTAGATTATATCACTGGTAGAAAATCATCACCCACAATCAATGCAAGATGAGGAATGTCCGTGAGAAGAGACAAGAATTCTTCCACTGTGCCACGAAATTCCGAAGGCTCCCAGACCGTTTCCAGATTATCCATGATCAGGAGAATTGATGAACTGGATGAAAGAACCGGATGATGGATTTTGTGGGATTCTTTTCAGCCTTCAGTCCGAGATGTGAGGTAACGATGGAAGCGAGATCGTCCCCAGATGTGGCCGAATCGCAAGGAACAAAGAACCTGCTGGAATATTTGGCTGTTATCTGCGGATGGTGGAGCACAGCTCTCGCAAGACTGGTTTTCCCGATTCCTCCTGTGCCAAGAATAGCTATCCTGCCGAATTCGTGCTCGAGAGAGTCCACAATTTCCTGGATTTCAGAGTCACGACCATTGAATATTTTGGGTTCAGATGGTAGCATCGAGAATGACGTCGAACTTGCGGAAAGAACGGCTGTGAGCACAATTAAACAATTGAACCGTGGGTTAATGCACCTGTTTTCCAAACCAGAGAGTCCACCGTACATCTGCTCACAATAGTAGGAACGTACGTTGACACGATGAGAGCACGACTTACGGAAGATGCCTGGTCCGATGTTGCATCGTCTGAATATGTTGCAATAAGTCGAAGAAGCTCTGCGTGTGTCCGCTGCGTCTCCTCCTGGGCCGCCGTAAAATCACTCAAAGCCGCAGCACCGGTTTGAATCTCCAACCACGTCAGCCAAGCAGTTTTATGGACACAGAAGATATTGACTGTACCTTGAACACTCCAAGAGCAAGCTCCAACCCTCCTTGGCAATCCTTCAACAGTAGGTTGTTTCGTTCTGGCGAAGGAAGCGTTTAAGCGCACTGCCGGTCTGCTGCGCCTCCAGAAAAACATGAATCTTTTGAAGTGTCCTGCGTTTCCACGGTCAAATTATAATTTTCGTCCACTCAAACAGGAAAACACTTCATGAAATTTCCGAGACTTTCTACTGTCGCAGGTGACAACACTGCTCCCGCGTCCCGACTTGGCATAAAGACCAACGATTCCACAAATGACGGCGTGGATTTGTTCCAGGAACACAGTGCACTTGTCTTTGTTTCTCTTGATGTTCTGTCGTCAATGACCAGATTAGGAGTGCCAACCATTAGCTGTAGAATTGAACATGGGTGCCCACCTGGGCCGATTCTAACAAGGAAACGGTGGTGTTGGAGATGGCCTTCAAGAACGGTGTCGAGAACAGGTCAGAAAAGTTTCTGAGGGTTGAAACTGCGACTGTTAGATAGCCGACAACGTTGTTGAGGCGGATTTCGGCGACGGTGGGTTGGTGGCCATAGGAGGAACATTTCTTGAAAGTGGACAAGACGCCCGGCTGTGGCGTGGCGTATTATCTGTTCTATAATTGAAAGAAGCGAGCTGAAGTTCCATCAGCTTCTTTGTTTCCGCAGATACGGAGGCGCCAACACAAATTCAATTCATTGGTATTCATTTGTCCGCGAATGGATGAATTGTGCCGCTCCCCATCGTCCCGCAATTACAGGGAAATGCACACCGAGAAAGCCCGACCCGCTCAAATTCAACGAGGTCCTAGATCCTTGTCAAGCCAGCGCAACAGCCGTCGGAGAGCATGGGGAAGTATTGCCCAAAGATGCCTTGGCCGTGCTGAAATCTTCTCATGCATTCAAGATAATCAATCAGGACGCGGTGGGACGCACCATCATTTCGTGGTTTAGGAGGTCATCAGACTAGGTGCAATTATTACTATTGCAAACGAAAAGATCGAACCGCGGCGCGCCCGGCCGCCCGCGGTGAACTTTTGTTAATGATGCATTTTCCAGTGTTTTGTTTGATCTGAACCTTCAATTGAAGCGTCCCAAGTGGAGGTATGTACGGACGCTCTCTCTGCTACGTATGCGAATTCAAAAAATAACCCTCTCGTTGATTGTGGCTGTGGAAACGTGTCGGCCAGACACGAACACCAACGATGCGACGAACGTCAACGGAACCACGGTATGGATTTGACGAGCGGGCGAGACACGCAAGGGAGTTGCTACAACAAGGTAAACGACAAGAGGGAACTGAGTATGTAAGCGTGTGTCACGGTCCGTAAACCGGCGGGTTTACATGGCTGGAACAGTCGTGTTGGCATGTCTTCACGCCGTGGCGGTCGGGATATGACAAAATTGTTTAAAATTGTCATGTCATTTGAATAGTTTCAAGTTAGTGCCAACTCGGATACTATCTCGCATCCGACTCCGATTCTTCACGGCCGTCCACGGTCGACCGCCGGCGCAGCGGGCGCCCCGCAGAGCACACAGTGATCTGCGTCCCGTACAACTCCAAGTGATTCGAACCACGAAAACTCACGATCGGCCTGTAAGCCGCGCACGACCAGGCTCCTACCCGCCGCACGTTACGGGGTTGGGAAGACAGAATAGGCGTAGTTGAATTCCGTGTCCTAGCACTTGTAGTCATACAAAATGTCAAATCATTGTTAGCCGACATAATAGCTTCCCGAACTTCCAAGGCCCCAACCGCCGTGGAGGGGTTGGGGCCTTGGAAGTTCGGAAGCAATAGTGTCGGCTAAGTGTGATTTGACATTTCATATTACGATACACAGAGATATCACTTCTGAGTACCGCCTACTCTGTCTCCCCAACCCCGTAACGTGCGGTGGGTAGGAGCCTGGCGCACGACCGCATTCTAGCTTACAAGTACAAGAACCGCGGCTGCCGGCGGATATAGCGTAGCGAGGCATAAAACGCCGCCGTCGCCGGATCGTCCATCAAGGGGCGAAACGAACGCGACCGCAGATTCCCCGCAGATCTCGATCCCGAGCTCGGATAGACGGTTCGGTCCGTTTAAGTCAGGTTCAGATTGGAGTTACTGTGGACACTGGACACCTGGATACTGAACGGAAAGGGAGGTGGGTACCGACCAAACGCGAGTTTCTTTTCTTGTTCGAGGTCTATTCGTGGTTGCCAAATCGACCAGCTAGAATATTTTGTTAAGTTCTCGTGCTTTATCCTTGAAGTGCAATTTTCGGCAGGCCGTTCCGAAGATCAAGTCCTAGTTGACTTTGACGCTAAAAGTTGGATATTGGATATTGGACACTGGACAGGAACGGAAGGTAGGATTCGAAATTTAAATCGATGCATTAGACTCTGCCGGGCATTCTGATGCCGTCCGCTAAATTCAGTGTTGAATCAGTAAAATAACATTTGAAAATCGTGGTGAAGTGAAGCCTTCGGTGGAGTCCCAGACACGTGCAGTACCAGTCCACTTTTTCAACATTACTTCAACTTGAAAGTGTCCAGCACCAACGATTCAGTGCTGTTTTGGAGTCTCGGCATACTACTTAAGCAGGAGTAAAGTGGGGTTAGTTCAAGTACTGTTCCCCGAGCCCATTGCGATAGGGGAGAGCAAACAGTTCGCCCCTCGGAGAGAAGAGTGGCGGCGCTCAAGTTGATAAATGCAATGCCAATCCCACGAAATGGACTTCGGCCGGGTTGAATACCTCCCAGGTAACGAGCTGAATCAACTACGAACCACCTAACGATAGTAGTTATGTATTCTAGATCTGCAGGTTCATACCGTTCTTCAGCGCAGCAGTGACAACGTTATAGCGAGCATAACGTCAGAATGTACGCGATTGACATTTAATTGACCGCGGGCGAGAGAACATTGAGACCTTCAAAGTACGGCAGCGATGTGTGGCGCAGCGGACTCTGAATTGGTTGGTGAACGAACAACGATGCCGCGCGGATGAGGGGCGACGGCACTCGGCAAAAATGCCAAATGCACGGAACGATCTGTTCAGGCTCTCGCATACGCGGTCCTTGTGCTCTCGAGCATCCTTGTAACTTACGCGAAGAGATCATTCAATTAATACTACAGGGAATTCATATATGCGCGCTTCTGTTCGCGAATCAACGTGACGACCAATTCGTATTAGCGCTCATTCCAGACAATATTAATCGCGTCCACGGCGCAGCAATCCCAGGCAACATATGCGGGCTGCTGGGGCTGCCAGAAACCCTTGAACCCTCGTAACATTAATTTTGGACACGTTCCTGGCGTTGCGAGAGCTCAAATCAATCAGTATCCAAGCAATATGGACTGGGGCCAACTCCAGGGAAGTTCTACCAGACATGCCAATGATTTGATTCTTCTTCATCGAGTCCGAACCGCGCATGCGCAGTTCGTTGGCTGTTGTTCGATAATAAAATAGCGCTTCTTAAGATCTTCACCCTCTGCAATATACAGTAGTCCGACCAACCGTCTTCTGTTTTTCTCTCATCACTTTGCTCGGGCGACGAGATACCCGTCGTGTCGCTACAGTTCTGACAAGTCTGACATCCGTTGAATAGGATTTTTCGTTCGAATTTTATGTTCCATGGGAAGAAGATCATGTGAATCCGATGCCGATCTCTGTCAAATGATAATCCCGTCGATCTTAGTTGCCGTACGTTGGTCTTCTTGCTGTCTCGTGGGAAGAAGAGAAAAGAATAATACAGCATCCTCGTTTTCCTCCCATGTCGGAAGGCTCTGAACACTGCGAGGAGTCGAACGGCGATGTAACCCCATGTGGCTGGCGATCCACGCAAATCCAGGCTGACGTAGTCATTGTGACATCTTCTCCGTGGCAAATTTGCAATTGGAACCCGTGTTACTCTCTTTCTTCTCTGCCCCCATCCATCCATCTCGCCTTGTCTTTTGGGCATCCCTACGACACTTGGATCGTGCCACTGCCCTTGTTTGTTGCACCCCTTTTTCTTGTGACAGGGGCAATTTGCGCGGTGCCTTGATTGCGCATCTGCGATTTTTCGTCGTTTTGATACGAGCCACCCTATGGCCTCGATCGCCAGCGTCATCCTCCCCAGCCTCGCAGAGATGTTCCCCGAACACCTGAGCGCCCGCGCGCAAGCCTCCTCCCGCACCGGCTCCCCTCTGCCGCCGCTGCCTCAGACCCACCCCCATTTCGGGCGCGGCGGCGGCGGCGCCTGGCACGCTGATCTCGGCTCCTTCATGCAGATGCCTTCCCTGGGGCCCGCACAGTCTGTCGCTGGAGCACATGGCGCCGCGCACGCACTCGCATTCATCGGCGGGGTCGGGATCGCCGGAGATGGACATGGACATGAATATGGCTTTGGCCGAGGAGACGGACCTCTTTGGGATGGGTGGTGATAGCCATAGCCGGCACAGTGCCAGCGAGGCGCGGGATCGGGACGCCGACGCTGCCGACGGCGCGAAGAAGCATATGTGCCCGACGTGCGGGAAGCGGTTCCTCCGTCCGAGCAGCTTGCGCATACACGCCACACGCATACCGGCGCGCAGCGTGAGTCACGTCTTTCTCGCATCTCTTTCCGAGATTTTCAGACCATCTAGCTTTTTAATTGAAAAACATCGAAAGCTAACTCGTTCTCAGCCTATCGGTGCCCGTTCCCCTCGTGCGGCCGCGCGTTCAACGTCCACCTCCAACATGCGCCGGCACCTCCGCAGCCACGGCGGTTCGAAGCTCGGATTCGGGTTCGAGTTCCGCCGCCGCGTCCACATCGGCCTCCAATAATCCTTCGTCTACACCGAAGTCGTCAGCAGCTTCGAGCTCAAGAATCGAAATCAATTTCAGCCCGCGCGCGACGTCCACTTCCACTTCTACCAGTTCCACATCGACATCCCCAACCCCTCAGCCTCCTCCCCCCCGCCCACTGCGGCCACCACCTCCTCGCCCGCCTTATCCCCACGAACGCGAAACCCAGACACCCCGATCCCAAACTCCTCATCCTCCTCAGCACTATTCGACCTGCACCCTCCCAGCACCACCCGAAACTCGGACCCCCGCGCTCGACCCGGAGTACGCAGGGGGATATGCGTTCAAATACGCGCCTCCCAACGCGAACAATCCGAACACCAATCCGAACTTGAACTACACTTATGGGTCGTCGGCGGGGAGCCTGCACCTCCCTCGCGCGAGGGTATTCCGCAGGGCCGATGTTCCACGTGGGGGCGTACACGGGCGCAGGGACGGAGACGGACGCGTGGGCGCACGGCGCTTGGCAATGTGTGGGACGGCGGCGGGGGGCGGGGGCGGCTTGGGGCCGTACGCGCACGGTCATGGGATGCCGGGGTACCCACACGCACACCAGGGCGTGAGTATCTCGGCGTGGGGCCCGATTTGGACGTAGGCGTGGGCGTGGGGCCGGAGGGCTGGTACGCTCCACGACACGGGCAGGCGCAGGGGCACGAGGGGCATGCGCATGGGTACAGCGAGAGCGATGTGCGGAGCGAGCGGTAGGGCTGGGCTAGGCTGGCGTGGGGAGTGGAGTGGAGTGGAGAAATAAGTGAAGATACGATATGATAATTGGCAACTGAAGTGAGTAGGTAGGTACGCGCGATAACATGCAAGCACAGAACTGAACCTGAACGCGAAATCGAGAAATGAAGTGCGCAGAGGATTCAGTCGAACGAGGCTGGCTGCATTATTCCAACAAATAATTGTTCAAGGGCCAGTACCGCTGCCATGGGAGATATTGGCGAAGCCCGGTGATAGTCCTCCAGCTCCGTTCGCGCCGAATTGCAACAGACAACACGAAAGGCAGCCGAATCCAAGCGACTTCCTACCCCGCAGACTGGCCAAGAGGACCGTGATCTGCGACGATGCATGCGCGCGGTGGCGATCTCGGACAGCCCGGCTCTTGGATTGCGCCGTTGATCTCGAAGAGTCGTTTGCCGCCGGTGTGCACGCAGGTCTCTAACGCCAGGGGGTTCAGCTTTCGCCTGAGGCCCCGCGCCACAAAAGCGACGAAACGATTCGGAGGATAAGCCAAGTTTGAATTCGAATTTGAAAACGAAAATAAACTTTCCAGCGAGTTGAAAAATTAAAAGAAGTAATTCATAGTCACTGGCATATTGATACAAAGACGGGATACAAGGTAGACGTAGGACTGAGTAGTAGGGGTAGAGAAAAGTAGAATAGAGTGGGAGGGCCGCGGTCGTGTCTGATACGTATAATTATATCATATTTCGACTGGGAGAGAAGGGAGGGATACAGATACGAGGCCAAAGCCAGAATGGGAAAGACAGAGGGGTTCTAGTACATTATGTATGGGACGAGGAATGGCTGAAGGGGAGATGCTTTTTCGAAGGGGCAGCGGATGCGTCAACGCGTCGTGAGTGTTGAGACGGAGGCCTTCCACGACGAGTCGGAGCAGAGTTGAAGGATTACCCTTCAACACGCATCTCAGGTCATATTTTTGCGCATGCAGAGGCGGTAGCGTGAGCGGCGCGAACGCATTGAACGAGGAGACGCTCCACGGGCGGGGTGCGTGCGCATGCGGCTGCCGGTCCAAACGCGGGGTGCATCGCGATGAACGCGCTGGGTGCTGGTGAGGCAGCATGGTTCCGGAAGTGCCGGCGCATGTTAGATTTAACGTTGAACGCGCGGCCGCAGTTGGGGTACGGGCAGAGGAGGCTAGAATATGAGTCAGTTCAAGTTCGATGGCGAGATGTCAGACAGAAGGTGGACAGGGACGCCAATGCACCGAGAAGCAAATATTTATGAAGAGGTAAATACTCACGCGTCGCGCCCGTATGCGTATTGCGGTGCGTCTTGAGACTGATAGGCCGGTTGAAGCGCTTCCCGCACGTCTCGCAGGCGTGCCGCTTGTCTCCCTCCGGCCCCTCGCTGCCCGTGTCCTCCGTGCAGTCCTCCGCCTCCGCCTCCGCGTCCTCCCCGTCAGACGACCCAGACGAGGAGCGGCTTGAGGGCTGCAGACGCGGGACGGATGGCGCGCGGCGCGCGGCGGCGCCGTTGCTGTTGGGCGGGCGGTGGCGGAGTGGGCGTGCACGATAGCTGGCTCGAGGCTATGTGCTCCAGGGAATCGGAGCGCGGGCTGGTTTTGAGGACGTCGAAGGAGTAGGAGTTTGAATGCATGAGGCCGGCGCCGGACGCGGCGGGTAGTGGCTGCAGAGAAGCGATAAGGGAAGGGGGAGAGAACGGAGGGGTGGTAGGGCGTGGTTGATGCTGGGTTCCGGAGGGGGTGATGAGAAAGAGGACGAGGATGAGCGGGACAGGTGCTCGGGGAACAGCTCATGGATGCTCGGAAGCACGACAGGTGCGGGCGGGTAGTACGCATAAGGACTCGAGCTCGAAGCGTAGATCGATGGGGAGAACATGACGGGTAGGTATCGGTATTTTTTGCAAGGGAGCAGAATGATGATCGGGGCACCCCGCACTTATAGTCGTGCCTAAGGCGTAACTGGTTGAGATGTTGACTTCGGGTCATCCGGTCAGAAAGAGGATTTGCGTCCAGATGGTTATACGGCTACATGGAAGATGGAGGACGCGACGAAGGGCAGATCTCCCCGAACAAGGAGATCAGAAGAAGACGGAAGGAAGACTAGCCGACGCGAGACCCACTTGATATCTGTGAGCTCAACTGTCGATATACATAGCGCCCGGGGATTGAATCCCAGAAACTCTGCCGCGTAAATTCTGCCACTAGAACGGCCAAACAGTATATAAAAAACATGCTCCGACACATGCTGCGCGGTGAATGGTCAGCTTCTGGTGAAACTACTGGCCGCCACCAATCTTTTATTAGTATATGACTGCGGCGGAGCAGATGGCGTACTTATCACTCGTGTGGGCCTCTTGGATTGGCTATTCGAGTTATTAATGCATATGCAGTGTACTCACACGCATTCGCGACGGACCCCGCCGGTATAATTTATCCTGAGTCTTATCCCAATGGTGTCTTGGTAATAATATTTCAGTCCAGTTGTGTGGATCATCACGTCACTGCTCGTGGAATTGGACTCGCTGTGCGAGCTTGCAACTGAGAAGACCCTCTAAGGCCCAGATCCATGGGGCTGGAGTGATTGTTGAACCTTGAATGTGCAGATCATGGTTGGCGCCGTGTGTGATCAACGCCCTGCCGAATCACCGATCATAACGTGGTAGTAGCGTGGTTTTCGGCCAATTCCAACGTACTTCTTGTCCCAGCATCGATCTTCACTTTTAACGTCGGTTATCCAAAGTTATCCAGTAGGAAAACCAAAGGACAACACTTCCTACGTCCAGATTTACCTCTCTTAAATCCTCACAGGCATATAAATTGAAGGAAGACTCGGATAGCATGGCCCGCAAGTTGACGGACGGGACAAGGAGGACGGTGATCGAACGATAAATGGGGCGGAGTGGGGGCGTTCGGCTGGCGCTCGGTTAGTCCAAACCAGATTCTCATCGTCAAGATCCACCCTAGCGCCCCTCTGTAAGGAGCGCCAAGTTTTCTTTGCCGTGTCCAGAACCAGCAACCCCCGTTCCAACAACGCAACAATGAGCCATGACGACTTTACGGAGGGAGTGATCTACAAACCACGTTTCCATTGATGCGTTAATAATAACAACATGCTATCCGAGGGTGGGTTTTTTTTGACCGCTTTCAATTGAAAGCAATTCAATGCGCCCTGGTAGGTAGGTAGGATTACACAGCGTCCCGCTCAGGAACGCAGAGATTACTGTACTATTTTGACCAAATATTCACTATTTTTAGATTTTCGTCGACCGAGGTGGCCATTGAATTATAGCGATTTTAGGCCAATTTTAGGCACATCAAAAAAATCGGGTGTTACCGTCACCTGAACATTTGGTCGAAATAGTACAGTATCTTGATGTACAAGCACTAATATACACCGTTGCCCCTGGGCTCCTCCATGTCCTTTTAGCCGAGCTCACGGTCGCCGTGGTCTGGACTCTTTCCGAGCCCAATCCGAACAGCCAAATGCGGCAAGTAAGTCATCAATTGTGTAGATACCTATCAGCAGCTATCAGCATACCTTGAATTTAGCAGTCATGTTAGCCAGCCGGTTTTCCCATCGTTTTCCTTCGATTCCGAGGGCCCAGTTCACCATACTGGGTCGCATTTCAACCGTGTTTGCCCGAGCTGCCATGGAAATCGTACTAGAGATTTTCATCTTGTCGTCAACCCAAGGCTGAAGAGGTTCTCGCGGATACCAGTTGCATCCCAAAAAGGCCACTCATGGCCGCGTATGTTCCATGATGCGCTGGCCTCTTCTGATATGCGTCGTTGCCGTGGTTCAACCAACTTCGAGCTCATGATATGTCGGTGCTACGTGACGCGTTCTTCTCGTCTGTTCGTCCACACGATCTGCCACGCTCTTAGAGTCTTCTGACTCGATCGTACATCTAGACTAATTTTGGGCCCATTACAAACTGGTTTCGAGGTACAAGTACAAATGCGATGAGAACACAAGCAGCAAAATCGGTGTTGCATGTACAAGTGTGACTCGGATGCGGCCGCCGGCGGGAATGATTATGTAGAATACTGTCGCAATGGGCGGCGCAAGAAGTGGGTTCATCATGCAACCAAGATCTACGGTTCAACTCGAGACGAAATAGAAAATAGGTAGGCGACCTGCGCGAGCCGTTACCGTCACCGCTCGTTGCGCACGTCGCTCTCGCAGTGCCGCATCGAGGCGGGCGTCCACGTCCGGAGCGGCGGGGGCGCGGGCGTATGTGTGTAGTAGCCGAGGTACGTGTGGAAGTTCCCAGCCTCGGGTGCGGGGCGCGGGGGGTATTACTGGCGGTGCGTGCGGCGGAGCCGGATGTGGACCCGACCTCGTTTTCCTTCGAGGGACGTACATGTGCGTCGCGGGGGGCGACGCGTCTGGTCGAATGGGCGAAGTGCGGATCGATGTCTTGGGCGTCGGTGCCGGCGCCGGTGTTGGCGCCTGCGTTTGGGCTTGGGAGAAGTGGTTACCGAGCGCAGGCGGGGCGGGGTGGTTGCGGAGGTGGCGGCGCATGTTGGAGTTGACGTTGAACGCGCGGCCGCAGCCGGGGAAAGGGCAGCAGTAGGCTGTGGGTGCGGGCGTGAGTGAGGAATTCGGGATTAGCGCGGTGAGAGAGTAGAGCTGGAGCGACGTGGTCCGCGTTTCTCGTCTTTTGCGCGGACCACAAAACGCAAGAACGAGACGAGACGAGACGAAGCGAAACCAAACCAAACGGCACGAAACCAAACGGGACGAAACCCAACAAACGCAAGGACGAAAGGAAACTCACGCTGCGCGCCTGAATGCGTATTCAGGTGTATCTTGAGGCTGCTCGGGCGGTTGAAACCGCTTGCCGCACTTCCGGCATATGTGCTGCTTCAAGCTGAGCTTCTGAGCGCGCGCCTGGCCGTCGTCCGTGTCGTCCCCAAGCGACTCGCTTTCGTCGTCGTCGTCGTCGGCGTCGGCGTCGGCGGCAGTGTCCACATTCCCCGGGTCCGGGCCCGAGTTTGATGCGGACGCGGATGCGGGTGATGATGATGATGATGGTGATGATGGTATGCTGGAGCGCGCCGCCGACGTGGACGCTGAGGCGAGTCGGAGGTGCTGCTCGGGAGACAAGGCGCGGGTGTGGCCATGCGTCCTGGCATCACCATTTACCGGGAAGGGGAAGCCGGACGGAGGCGGGGCGAGATACACGTGCATGTGGCTTCCCGGAAATGCGACTGAGGGCGGAAACCGTGAAGTTGGGTTCGCGTTCAGCGCGCCGCGGGAGACGATGTGCTCTGGGAATATCTCGGCCAGGCTCGGGAGCACCACGGGCCGCGGGTCGTATGGATAGGGGGTTGAAGTTGAACCGAAGGGTGAATCCATCGATAGATTGGAGGATTGATAGTTTGGAGGGCGGGGCAAGTAATCGATTGCTAGGGCGGTAGATAGCTGGCACTTTTAACTGTAAATGAAGAGACATCGATCGCGCGATCCGCGGGTGGTGGATCACCCAGAGACGTAAGTATGAGTCGGTAGGCGAATAGATGAAAAAAAAGAATGGTACTAACGATGTCACGGTGGACGGGCACTTTCGAGGGCACTCTCGAGGTAAAGCAAGGGCTTTGAGATTTAGATATACGGTAGGTTGACGGAGGGCAGGTTGGAATTCATTGGAAGCAAAAGAGAAGGAGGAAAACACGTACGCTAGCATGGTCTGGCCTTGCCTTCCCACGGATCATCGATCCTGCGCCACTGGCACATGAATCTGTGGATCTGCTTCCGTTCGGTTTAGGTTCAGTTCAGAGCTGCGCGGGATCCCACTTTGACGGACGGAAATCAGGGCTGTAGGTGCACCGACCCGCGGTATCGTGCGTCCAGTAGCGTCCTCGTGGAACCTCGAACAAGGAAAGCAAAGTCCGAAAGTGGAATCGGTGGGCCTGGATTGCGGAGTCAAGGATCGACGTGTGCCAACGCCAAATGAAGATCGACGTCTGCCAGTTAGAGCAAAGTTGTCTCAGCCGGGATAATCTCCGTCGCGGTGCCGTCCAAGTCCCGTTTCCTCATGACCAGTAATTCCGTTTCCATACATATGAGCAGACGGGACTTCCTTCAATTCCGCCTGTTCTCGATCCAATTTGAACGTAATCAGTCGCTACCATAGAGATGCTTGACGTATGTTGGGCAGACAAGAATCTGAATCGTCCTCGTAGATTGACGTGCGTGATATATTGCATGGGCGCCCTGAAATTACGGTGTTTCTTAATGTTAGAACAGGAGTTGCACCGATGCAAGTGAACCAGGCCGACGATCGGTCCTGGTCGTCAATATCGGATCTGGCAAGTTGGACGAGAACAGTAAGACACGTTGAGGAGGACGAGGATCAAGGCAGGGTTGAGGACAGGATTTCCAGATTCAAAACATCCTGAGCCCTCAGAGACTCGAGCCACTGCAAGCCACCTTGGACGTTCATAGTTCAGAATCACTGATCGCCTCCGGTAGCCAAAAGCGAGCCCAAATTTGGGATTCCAACTTGACTCCAACGGCCGACTCGTATTTCGGAAATATGACAAGGAAGATGGCAACCCCGCTGTTTGCGGTAAAGTAGGACAATGGGAGTGAAACTAGCGCTGGAAACGCGTCGTGTGTGCTTGAGGTGAGCGCGAGAGGCAAGGGACGGATGCTTGGCTGCGACGGGAAAATCAACTGATGTGGCATTGCCACTTTGATCTTTCTTTCGACCTTGAGCTCATAACTCGAACCCCCGGGTCCGCGCGGACCTACGACTTGGATACATCGACGACCTCAGTTGATCGGACGAGTCGATACGCGTGAGTGACCACCATAGCTCGCAGTGACTGCTATCCGATGTTTAACCCACCGAAGAATCATTTTCGGGGGCCGTTCTTTTCATTGCTTTGTCTCGGAGGATCTCGAGTAAATCAAGGCGCCCCCGTCTCTGGCCCATAGAATTCCCTTTTCTGAAAAATACTACTCACCATCGCCAGTCTCGCCTTGGGGCGTTCGATCTTCTCATGCTCTCCGCCCGCCCCATCGGCAGGGAACTAATCGCTCCCAAACTCCCTAGATCGGCCTCTTTCGTGTGACTTCCTGCGAACGGTCCGATCCTCATGATCAAGCCGCTCATTTCTCTGGCCGACCCTGAGATTAGACTCCGAATCGACCCTTGCGTTTCTGTGAATGTCTGCTTCCAGAATATCTTACCACAATTCGACGTCGACCCTGACAATCTAGCTCATTTGTTTCTGTGCTTCGCGCATGTGGCCTTGAACTCAAAAAATTTATAGCTGCAATGTTCGTACTGTCATAATCTATAACTACGCGAAAAGCACCGAGATGTGAGCAAGCTGCCTTTTCAACAGAGACGATTAATTTACCACTCTTCCCGGATTCTCCCACAGGCTCAGTCGCCCTGACATACATAATTGCCCCGTCGTGCCGGGGTCAGTAGTTTGCCTTCCCGCGAACATGAAGAGTTCCGACTTCCATACGATCGTCCGCATGTCTGCTGCTCGGTCAGTCTTAGATTTTCGTGATCGGCAGTCCATATTCACCTGACTTTAGCTTCTTGCGCTCAAGAGGCCTGAATTGGAGCTGTCGGTCGGACGCAGGCGGAGTGGCAAGGTCCAATCGGGAATTAAGCTCGTTCATACCTGGTTCGGGCCGCGCTGTGCACGGTCCGGTTCACGGTATCTGTCGCCAGCGAGGTCGAGAATTATCCAATGAAGCACTTTGCGGGCAATCTGGAGTTTCTCGGTTGGACGTTGATTGAGGTTGATCCCGCTCAGACACCATTGACGCTCTACCTGATAGATATACTTGCTCCACACAAGAGTATTTCGGTGCGACGCGTCGTCTTGTCCTCGCACTTCCGACTTCCGAAATATTGGCAGTGCAAGAAAATATCGGCAGCGTCGGCACCCCAGCAGCGACGTGACAAAGATCTCAAAGTAGAAGATGTTGTTCAAATCGTGTGCTGGGCGCATCAATAATGTTCTTGTCCAACGCTCGTCGCAATGCGGACCTGTCAAGTTCGTTGAGGCGCCCACTGCCATCCTGGACATCTGGACACAGCGAGCATGGCGCGCGTCTTCCTGTTCAAGTCAGTAATGACTCTTCACTTTCCCTACCCCAGGCTGCGCGCACTGATATAAATTACCAGTCGCACAAGTATTCTGCCCCCACTGCCCCTGCCCCCCCCGTTTTCTTGTTCTTCTGCTTCTTCGTCCACATTCACATTCACAATTACCTTCCCTTTTTGGTCGTTGATCATGTTCCGCGTTCTTTTTGCCCTCCTCCCCATTCTTTCCGTTGCAGCGCACACGGGTATGTCCAATGGCTCAGCCGGCCCCGCGTGTCTTTCTAACTTTTCCACGCACACAGGCACCCCTCTCCGACTGGCACGCCAAGACGTCGCAGACTGCTCGACACCCTGCACCGCACTCGGCGACTCCGTATCCGTACGTGTGCTTGCCCCGCCCAACACGATGAGCTAATCAACGGATGGATGGATGGTTACAGGCAGGCGGCACGGACGGCCTCGCCGCGATCTGCACCAACACCGTCGCGAGCAACTACCAGGCGTGCTACAGCTGCGAGGTCAAGGCCGGCGCGCTGACCGCCCAGGCCGCGCAGTCCACCGTCGACGGTTCGTGCTTCGTTTTTTTTGTGGTTTAAGATATTTTGTGGATGCTGACGAACGACATCTGGCAGCGTACGTCAATGGGTGCAAAACGGGCGGGCACCCCATCAACGGGTTCACGATATCGGCGGATGGGAGCATCAGTGGAGGCGCAGCCTCTGGGGCGGCGCCTGCTGCGTCGGGTGCGTCACCTGCTGCGTCGGGCGCTCCCGCGTCCAGTCCGGCAAAGAAGGGCAACGCTGTACGGGCATCCGCGGGAATTCTCGGCGCCGCGTCTGCGTTTGTGTTCGTCGTGCTCGGCACGGTCGTCTGAGGTTTTTGTGTGAAAGAGGAGTTAATCTACTATCCGCTGTAACCCATGGCCACCTGCACAATTTACTTTCTCTCGAGCATCATTCACGATCGAAACCAATGTGTAGAAAAGAACCCCCCATGTGAGACTGTGTACCCACGACCTACTTACTGGAGCCTCCGTTGCTTGATATCAAACGATTCAACTTGGATAAACCAAGTCGAAGTCGCCAACGGCTGGGTGTCCGGGTAAGCATTGTCCTGCTTTCGTTCGGTGCATCCTATATTCGAGGCTAGGGAAATTTTGGATTTGTGTGTATTTCTTCCCTCGAGACCTGAGACTTGACAATTGACCAAGACCAAGTCCAACCGAGGCGAATGATGCCATCAAGGAAATCGCCGAATCATGTTCGTGAGATTATTTCGCTTAGGTCTCTTCGTCCTGATCCACCACAACGGCCGATACAAGTTGTACTCAGGCAGGGCTGGCATTCGGTCCAGTTGAGAAAATCCCGCTGATTCGCGCACTCTTTCAGAGCTTGATGACGTCTATGGGCCGCCGACGTGAATCGCAGAATGGTAAGCCGCTACGCATGTATCTAAGCAGCATCTTATCACCTTTGCGACTGTGCAGGCCGGTCCCAGAGCGACACAATGCAAACGGTAATTTTACCCCCGATCCTATCCCCGCTGATCTATAAATCATATCTGCGTGATTAGGTCCAAATCCAGTGTCCTCGAGCTGATGATTACTCTGGATCGGTGATTATTTCCTTCCGCACTATTACCTTGGGATTGACCGACGGCCATGATTCTGCCCAAGGGTTTCTTCCGTGGGTATCCCTCCGCATAATTAATGTCCAGCAACTGAGGCCCCGAGTCTGAGAAACACGGTGTCCCCTCAGACGAAAGATTCACAACGCGGCGGTAAGGTTCATGCCACCAAAGTCCCGTTCTATCGGCCCCTAGTGCGCTGACTAGCCCCGGATGGTGAGCCTTAATCCGTCTTAACCCTTTAAGCGTCCGGTTCTGCTGTCGTTTTACGCAAAGGACGCACCTCTGCCTCGGGTCAAGCCATGGATACACCGTGACGGCCAACGCGGCTTTATCTGTTTCCGCTGAGCCCTGGGTTAATCCAATTCCCTCCCTGTCTAGCTTTAATTCGGAATTATACGCGGCTCACAGTTGCTGGCACAGGGTAACAGAAAATTATCCGCTACGCCAGAGCAATCGAATATAATGCTCAGCTCTCTGGATGTGTGGCCTTCCAGAGCAAGAGGCTAACATTAATTAATGTTAGCATTGCCGTAGATCACGGCTACTAATGGTCAACGACAGTTCATCGTTCATCCGAGGTCTTGAGCCAACGAGGCTGGGGCCACACAGGAGGCGATCCTCTGCTTAACCCCACTATTAATATGTAGGCACCCGCACCATCGGATCTTTCGATTCTGGGGGCACCTGAGCAATCCTATCCTTCTCGGCGCCTTCTTCTCGCGCCATTTTGTTCCATGGGTGTACCAACTGGCACCGTCACGCTAATCAGGCGGTCTTTGGACCCGCCAATCCAGATTTACATGCGCGTCAAATGAAACGGTGTGTGGATTGGTATCGACTCCGAGGAGCGGAACTGCCCGCGTTAATATACCAAGAACGATCGAGTCACCCCGTGCCTGCCGTCAGACGTATGGTTCACCCCAGCGTGTTTATTGGCTAGCCCTGTGTTGCGGTCTATTACATGTGGGCAAGTCAAGCCACCAGGTACCTCTGCAAATATCAACGCCGTAAAATTCTAATAGGCAGCCGTGCTCAAGTCTCCGTGTGCCTCCGCGAAGCCAGCACCTACGTCGCCCCTATGGAGGTTAAACAGCAGTCGGCAATCCAATCGAATGATGAACATCTGCACCCCGGTCAGTCAAAATGGCTCAAGGCGCTTCGCGTGTTTGCAGCCCGGCAACACCCACAACGTAATCAAAACACCTACCCCTGCAATATTAAATCAAACAATCTTTTCTCGTTTGAGCGCTCCGTAAATGCCGGTGTCCATCCATCCAGAAGTGGATTCCGGCGAGCTCGGTGTGTCCGTTTCGGTGCTGCATCGACGTGGCGTGCTGCAAGTAAACTTGGCTGTTGGTTATAGTTTGATCCCCCATGCCCATCAGGCTCGGACAAGGGTACTTCTTACGCGCAGGTACGCCGTGCCAATCCTCGGATCGGACGAGAGAATTAATATTAATATTCATGACAATCAGCGTGGCTCCAGAGTGGACGGACGAACGAACTATTAACATTTCATTCTAGATTATCTGGTTTTACCTGTGGAGGACTGCCGTACGACTATGCATTATGCACTATGCATGCGCCTCACTCCGGTCTCTTTAGGTTTCAGAACGTTCGCCTTGGCCTTCCCGGCGAATTTATAATTCCCCTCTCCTAGGCTTAGAATCCCTTGAGTGGCTGGTTGACAGGTTGCTTCGAAATCGGGCATATGCGGTGCGGCGCGAAAATCTGCTAGCTGCATAGTCCCCGGTCCAGGATGGGACTTGCCTGCCTGTCCCCGAACGATCCTCGGCGTTCCTGCCCGCGCGGGTTAGGTGGGGTTGGAGATGCCACTGCTGATCATATGCATCCCCGCCATCGTCGGTAGCATCGCATAAATTGGCTTTAACCCAGCCCGGTTCAGCCTCGAGCATTGCGTCAGGACTCAGGCCTCAGGGGCTGGGGTGGAGTGGAGGAGAGACCATATTATCTTCCCTTGCGGTCACTAATCAGAAGGCCTGTACCTGTGATGCGTTCGTTCTCCACGATAGACGGAGTGTTTCCTCACCGCTTGCTCTAGCTGCCACCCTCGTTCGGTCTACGGCGATATCTTTCAATTTGTGTCCGCGGCCCCATCGAACCGCCGCGAGTTGAGTCTTGGGTATTGACGGGTTAAGCGTCGTCCTTCATCCTTCATGTGTCGAGACTTAAGGATCTCTTCTGGTTCGGTCCTTTGACGCCGTTTGATTTATAGTAACCTAACACTGTTGTTTGATTTGGCCTAATGCTCTGAGTTTGTGCAGAAACTATCCTCGTCAGCGAAACTGTGAGGCGCGGACAGATCCATCCCTCGAGGGATGGATCTATTTCATCCTGTAAAAATCACGCAACAATTCACCTTCGCTCCAAGTGGTAGGGATCTGAACACATACATACACACCAAATAGGCAAAGGCTGATCCGTGAAGATGTGGGTTGAACAAGATATATATGCGCTTCTAGTAAGATGGTAAGTATTCAATATAATACAGTGGCCCGCGGTGGGACTACATTATGTATGTATGATACAACGGATATGCAAGCAAGGATACCAAAAGGCAACGGGTCTGCAATCGCGAATGTACTCAACGATTTATGTTACGATGTGGGGGATCATGGACTCGGCGGGGGCCGCCGTGCGCCGCGCACGTCGCTCTCCGAGTACCCGCCGTGCGGTGAATACGAATACTGCATTTCAGAGCCCCACTTGGACACGGGTGCCAGGGTCCAGCGGTCGGGTGGTCGCCCAGCGCCGGGGCGAGTGCAGGTGCCGAATCCATTGCCAGAGCTCGCGGAGGAGGGGGTGACGGGGGACGGTGCGAAGGACGACGAGGAGGAGGATGCGCTCCAGCTGGCACTCGGCGGTGAGGACGGTGATGGCGAAGTGTATTTAGAAGGAGGATAGCTGAACGACGTTACGACGGGCGGCGGGTGTGCATGTGCGTTGAACGAACGGATGAATGAGACGAGGAAGGGGAGGGAGGCGTGTTAGCTTCTGGGGAGTTGGAGTGGGAGTTGTTGTTGAACGCAGGGCTGGCGTGGTTCCGGAAGTGACGACGCATGTTGGAGTTGACGTTGAATGCGCGGCCGCAGGAGGGGTGTGGGCAGCGGAAAGCTGGAGAAATATTAGAATCGGTGTTGAATTTTGGGCAACGGGAGTAAGGAAACGAAAGGAGGAATGAAGACTGCGACCTACGTGTTGCGCCCGTGTGCGTGTTCACATGGATCCTGAGGCTGCTCGGGCGGTTGAACCGCTTCGAGCACGTTGGACATACGTGCTTCTTGCTCTCCTCCGGTCCCCACTCTCCTTCCTCGCAGTCCTCCATCGCGTCCACGTCTATCACTGAGTCCTCTGACGACGACTGCGGACGCAGTGTGGGCACTGAGTGCGTGCGCGCGCCAGCCCTCGGGCGGCTCGATGCAATATGTTCCAGTGATACGCCAAGGGGGGTCGCTTTTGAGCACGTCGAAGGAATAAGCGGGGGCGGGCGGCAGCGACGGCGTCCGTGGAAAATGGTTTCGGGACGATGCCGAGCGCGGGATAAGATGTTCGGGAAACATCTCGTGGATGCTAGGGAGAACAACGTGTGCCGTGCGCGGCGCAGGCGATGAAGTTGAAACATTAATCGTGGTCATTGCTGTAGGGAGAGCTCGAGACTGCGGGTGGCACCCAAGTTCTAAAGTAGTCGAGTGGCAAGCGGCTATCAGTACGGGTTCTGGCCTGAGACAAAGGGATTCTGGAAGCTGCGGTGGGGTTCGTATTTATGTAGCGGGTGAGCGTCAGGGATGACACGGAACTTTCCGTGAGGCACAAAGCAGGGACAAACGGAAGCTATTTTGCCGCGGAGTCCCACGTCTTGCCAATCGATCTACACCGGCGCAAATGGATCCGCGGTTGCTTGGGGTTAGAGCGGAATCCCAGGAACAGGGCGAGCGCCGTGTTGCGGCGAACCTAGGTATTGTTTTTACTTTTTTCAGTCACTTTGTCTCATACCTGCCGTCCGATTCTTTCCGTCAACGTTTTAACCAACAAGCCATACCGGATCTTTGACACGAGTATAATCTCCGTCGCGCCTCGAGGCTGCAAGATTTGACGCAGAACATGGACGGCCGCGCGGTGGTCATCTTGCATTCTGGCCGTACGGTCCGTACAGATATTTTAATCTGACACAAACTGAATTCAAGTAATTGCAATTTATTCTATAAGTATGTCTGCGGCTCGAGATAATTCCGATTGTCAGTGCCACACTCGTCATAACGACTGAGGCGGAATGGATCGGCAGACAATCATCCTGCATCGGTCTGCCTGTAGATCTTCGTGATAAGAGTAATACACGCCATAGATCGGGACAATGAATATAGAAAGTCGTCATCGAGCGGAGATTCGCAAGAAGTCCGCCGGATAGCTCAAAGGCTCAAGATTTTCAACCGCGAATGTGAGCAGCATCTTCATGCAAAACGATGAATCAGGATTTTTCCGACTTCTGGCCCGACGGTTCGCGGTATTTACGCGGTTCGCTGCGGCATAACAGTATCGGAAATAATGGGTGTAGTGGGGATAACATCACAGGGACCATCCAATCATGCACTCGGTCAAAAGAAGTTCCTAGGTCTAGACTCCAGATGCAACGGCATGGTTCAAAATAATGGTTGAGCTTGGAAAAAAGTCAATGGACTGGCACAAGGCGCGGAATCATTGGTAACTGGTTTCTATGCGCACTCGAGCACGTGGGGATACAGTGTCTCTTCCCCGCCCAGAAATCCTTTGCGATTTCTTTTTTTGAGTGTGAAATTAAATCACGACATCACGTGGTCGCGACACGGCGCGTCGCGTCGCACTAATTCTTGAAGAAAAATAATGGTAAGCACAAATAACCCAAGGAGCTTGGCTCGAGTGCAATCAGTCAAATCATTACGAAGACGATTCCTAGGTTTTGTGATGGCGCGTGTGACACAGTGTCCGAGCGCATCGTGTTGAGCGGTCCCAGAACTAAAATCCACTGATTCATTACTGTTACGATCACGTCTTTGTTCAGCCGTATCCCTGCAAATGCTTGCACGAGTACATTCTTACGCAGGATCCACTGGCGTCCTTGGCCAACAATGCAAAAAACAAATGCGCCCTCGAATCGGTGCGATGCCCATACTGGTCTCAATAGGCTGCGGCGATGGGGCCATCTGCCCCGATTACGTACGCATGCCAGTTCTCGCCGCGTTTGATAACAAATTAATTATTTCGCGCGCAGTTCCATCTAGGCAAGGGAAAAATGGTGGTTCAAACTTCCAATGCGCCAAGGTCTTCCTCTTTTTCTATTGGTTCTTCTTCACCCAAAGTCCCGTAGAGCTCATGGATGCTGTGCCGCCGTAGGCCCAAAGCTCGAGTCGTTGAACCGCGAGTCCGTGACTCTCTTCTTGGTGTTTGACACCCGACAAGCATCGCGTTATTTATCTTGATTATCTGACTTTGGAGAAGGAGGAGGATAGCATTCACTGAAACCTAAATTGGTCCTAACTCGTATACTTTTCGACGATACTCACAACCGAAGAACTCAATTCACAGCTATCATCAACCTAAGAGTCGTTACATGCTAAATACTCCAAGTTTATTCCACCTGTGTCTTCGAGCTTCGCCACACACAAAGCTAATACAAAACATTTCGGCCGTGACTTCTATACAAAACCAAAAAAAATTCAACTCTCTCTTGGGAGACGAGCGGTGAATGTGCTCAGTCGGTCTCTCGGCTCCCGCCCCTGGGCCTGGAACCGTGGGAGCCGGCATGAGGATCACAACACCCGGTAGCAAAGCGTTCCGTGCCTTTTCAGGGGGGTATCTGCCAAAGCTGACAGACAGCACTTTGATTCTATACATAACACTCTGACTATGTGAAGGCTCTCTCTCTCTCCCATCATGTCCCACGTCCGTCTTCTGCTGCGATATCGATAACGACACTCACGTTCTGTCCCCATAGGCAGACGAAGACTCTGGAGATTTTGCACCGTCCGCCTCTACAGGTCCGTCACGTCAACGATCCATCTCAACTTGTAACACTTTCCAAGGCCACAAGCTCACTCTTGATCAATACGCCCAACTACCCGCCGAAGACGAGAGTCTTGCGCGCTGGAAGGCTTCTTTGGGTAGTGTGAAACCACGCCGCTGTGATTGTCATTCAAGTAAGACTGCGTGACAGGTATCGCACCCAGTGGACCCGCAACTGGACCCAATGTACGGAATACTTCTGCTCTGCATGGACGGGTTTCAATATCTCTTGATAGGTTACGGTTGAGACTCTTGAGGTGAGCAGTCGGCGGCAGCATTGCAATGCCGTCTGATGTTGCATTCAGCTGCGTTCGACACCGATGCCTGGCAAAAAAATCGTCTTCGACCTCACCAACCCCGATCATCGAGACGAGACCAAGAATACTCCCATTGTAATCAAGGAGGGTGTGAACTATAAGTCGGCAATATTATCCTTCGCTTCCAACGTAGTGCTCATCCTCGGCTAGTTTCAGGATCACGTTCAAAGTAAACCACTCCATCGTATCGGGGCTCCGGCATATTCAGAAAGTGAAACGAGGTGGCATTAATGGTTGGGGAACAAATCACTCGGCGATGTTCCGTTGGTTGATGCACATACAGTCGACCATTCTGAACAGCGGTTGGACTCTGACTCTTACCATCCCCACCCCACGGGAGAGGCTTATGTCAAGGACTTTCCGGAAGAGGCTTCCCCGAGTGGTTGGTGGAATCTTCTCCATAAATGATCGGGTCTAACTTGCTACCGCAAGGGATGCTTGCACGGTCGGGAA
The DNA here is from genome assembly GCA_029378375.1 of Mycena olivaceomarginata. Taxonomy (NCBI): domain Eukaryota; kingdom Fungi; phylum Basidiomycota; class Agaricomycetes; order Agaricales; family Mycenaceae; genus Mycena; species Mycena olivaceomarginata. The sequence goes on along the minus strand of JARKIC010002773.1, from coordinate 20,649 downwards.
CATACGCTGTGAGAAGCAGCATAGTCGATGATGATGGCGAAATCCACGCAGGTCTATACCATCTTTGCACGATTGGTTCATCCCTGATCGTTTTCTGTCACAGTCTGGGGCTGGACTTTTAATCTTGCGAAAGAATGGTGAACTCCACACGCGACCCGCCTTCTCGTGTCTTGAAGGTGTTGAATATATGGTAGTTGTTTTTACCCCGGATGTCGTCGAAACGAATTATATGTTCTACTTGAGTAGAACCCATTTCGAATCCATGGTTTTGTGCGTCATCTTTCAGCTCCCCTGGGTTTGTCTTCCCACTCTCGTTCTCACGTCCTTGTCATTTCTACGATGCTCGCACACTATTCTTCTCCATGGGTCACAATCAAAACATGGGTGGACCGCCTTCGAGGTTCAGCTAAATTGGTATTGGTGCATTGGCTACATGTGTAATTGTAAAAGGAGTTCCATAAGCCTAGGCTTTTACTAGGCGTCGTAAGTTGTGGTTTATCGAATTTCTTTTGTTGCCTCAAAGCAGGTTACAACATCGCGTAGCCGCGACACGACACGTCGCGTCGCGCCAATTATTGATTGGGGGTAAGCACAAATAACGTACGGAGGTTGCCTCGAGTTCAAGGGTAATTAGCTAAATCATTACAACAAATACTCGCACGAGTACATTTTAATGTGCACATATCGACTCCTTGCCCCTTTCGATAACCAATTAGAATTATTTCGCGCACAGTTCCATCTAGGCAAGGGAAGAATGCTGGTTAAAACTTCCAATGCGGTAAGGTCTTCCTATCTTTCCATTGTCTCTTCCTCTTCCAAGTCCTGTAGAACCTAAGGCTATGTCTCGCCGCTGGAACCGTGAGAGCCGGCATCAGGATCACAACACTCGCGATTGGTAGCAAAGCGTTCCGTGCCTTTTCAGGGCGGTATCTGTCAAAGCTGACAGACAGCACTTTGATTCCATACATAACACTCCGACTATGGGAAGGCTCTTCCTCTCTATCGAGAAGCAGCGTGCTTGATGATGGCGGAATACACGCAGGTCTATACCATCTTTGTGCAAGTGGTTCATTCCTGATCATTTTCTGTCACAGAATGGGACTGGGGTTACAAGCTTGCGAAAGTGGTAAATTCCACCACAGATCGCAATGCAACCTCGATTGTTTTTCTGTTGTACTTGAGCAGAACCCCTTCCGGACCCGTGGTTTTGCGATAAGCTTGCAGCTCCCCCGGGTTTGTCTCCCTCTCGTTTCCGCATCCTTGTATTTTGAATGGTGTTCCTACATCATTCTTCTCCATGTCACAACCAAAACACGGGTGGACCACCTTCGAACTCATTCCAGGCACTGGTTGTGACATCACGTGATCGTGATATGACGCGTCGCGTCGCGCCAATTTGGGTCTGGAGAAAAAACGGCAAACATAAAGAACGCAAACTTCAATTTGGAGGGTCATATTGTCCAAATCTTTGCAAAAACAGGATTCCTGGACTTGTGACAGCACGCCACGTCTATCACACAGTGTCCAATCCGAGCGATATTTCAAGCAGGGTCTGGGGCATCCGTGTAGTACTGCGATCAAGGCGGTAAACTGGACACATTCCGAGTAGGAACAAATCTCTCTCCAGAGTGTCGGACATTCTTATGATGGAAGCTGATTTTCCAAATTCTTTTCGGATGGATACAAGATGGATAGATGTTAAAATCGCATTGTCTACAGGCGGCAGAACCACTTTCTGATCCTGAGAAGATAGTTGGCAACCATCGTCTGACGCGGATCCGTGTATTGCGATCGGCGTTGTATATACATACTGCTCTCGCGCGATTCATGCGCGCGGTTTCGCGACCACATAGTAAGCACTTTTCACTGGTACGTTCTCCGTTTTTCCTTTCAATATTCGAAGGAATGTTCTGCTATGTGTCGAGTTACTTACGGCTGTTACTGCCAACACGAATTCACTGCCCATTTTTTGGCGACTCAGCGTTGACGTTTACGATCAACGATCGGTCTCACGGCATTATTGGTTCGAGTCATCAATTTTTTTTACATTGTTCACACGAATCAAGACAGAACAATGGAGTATTTATACCACATGGTATATAGGCCGCGCGTCGGTGTGGCGAGCTTTTCTGGGCCCTCATGTCGTTGTCCCGGCTCGTCCTCCCCCACGAGCTCTGGGATGTCATCCTCGACCACCTGCACCTGGACCGCCCCGTCCTGCGCACTGCCGCGCTCGTGTGCCGCACATGGGTCCCCACCACCCGCTTCCATCTCTTCGCGGACATCGTCCTCTCTCCAAAATGTGTAGCGCGCGCGGCGGGCTTGAACGCGCTGCTTATGAGCCCACAGACAACCCTGGCGCCCGCCGTGCGCAGACTCGCGCTTCACGGCGCCCTCGTGCCAGTCCAGCTGCGGAACCCCGGTGGCGTACAACACCTCACCACACTTATCGGGCTCGTTCCGGCTCTGGCGCGCCTCCCGCGCGTCAAGGAACTCGAGCTATCTGACTTACCGCTGGTGCTTCTGGACGGGTTGAAAACCGTCGAGCGTCTCACATTAACGGGCATATGCGCCGGTGCAGGCCTCCTCCGCGTCGTTCAAGCGTTTCCAAAACTTGCGCAGCTGACGCTCGAGGAAGTGACTGCCGTGCCATACCGCGGTGGTGTATCAGGCATGAAAACTGGTGTGCACACACTTACCATTCGTGGATCCTCCCTGGCGTTCTTGGGCTGGCTCGCAATCGCCGCCCCGGACGTTATCGCGCTCTCGATCGATACCCTCATCTCACACGAGCTGCACTTTCTTGCAGAGTATCTCTGTTTACTCGGTGCGATGCTACAGGAGCTAGAGCTCGCGTTTTTCGACACAGACCCGCTGGGTGGGCGCCTCCTCCTTGATATTTTCTTCACATCAAATTAATCGCACCTTGGCAGACGCGTTGGCACTCCCAAGGCTCCTCACGCCGAACACGACGCTGAAAACCCTCCGTCTGCATTTCGTCTCCGCACACGAAGTACGGCGCTTTTTCGCCTTTGGCTGTCAGGGACCTTGGCCGCCCGCCATGCGACTCGAGATCGCTGTCGAAAATCTCGATGACGGCCTGGACGAGCTGTTTGGAGATTGGAGCATCGATGTGCAGGTTGTACTCTGCTCTTAAAAAAAGCCGATTCATTTCGGATGTTGCGTTTATTTTCGTGTTCTTTCGCCCATCCATCTTTGACGTACCTTAGCCCTTATATGCGCTCAGCTCATACCGTGAAGTACTATTATATTCGATATTTAATAACATTAGTTCAAACTCAAGCTTGGTGCTGCAGCTGGCCCTTGGTGATTGTTCAACTTTCTCGATCACTGTTCACTCCCCAGCCGTCATCGCATGCAGTGGAATCTCAGCACTGGAATTGCAGAATGAAATAAGATACTATGCGAGATGGGAATTAATGCTCATGACGCCTCCTGCTCTACAGTCTCCTCAACCGACCCATTCGCAGCCTCCGCAACCTCCTTCTCCGCAGCCGCCTCCGCCGCGCGCCGCAGCGCAGCCTCCTTTCGCCTCTTCTGCTTCAACTCATCCATCTCCCGCTTTTCCTTCTCCTGCGCCTCGATCCAGGCGCCGATGCCTTGCACCGCAGCCTCCGGATCGTTCTTGTTGTTCAGGAGGTACCCCTGCAGCTGTGCAATGGAGTATCGCGCCGCCGGGATTGCGGCCGCGAACTCCTTCGCGAGGCCGGCGAGGGCGTCGCTCGAGAGCCGCTTGCCAGTCGTTTGGGAGAAAGTAGCACCCAATGCTAGGCCCAAGCTCGGAGAGGATGTCCTCAGAGTAGGGGTAGAAGCGGTTCGAACATCTGCTCGAGCTGCTCGTTCGTTGCGAGGCCGTATTGGATCTAGTTACGAATGGGTTACTGTTACTCGCTGTGCGAAACGAGAATTCAGGAGGGGACAGACCTTGAGGTCCATGCGGCCCTGGACGGATGAGCGCTGTTGAGGAGGGGTTAGTTCCCATTCGTTTAGGGAGCCAACGTAGAGTCATAACTTACCAGGATCCAGCTGCTCGATGTGATTGTCTGCGAAGGATTGAGCTCGACAGCGACACAAAGCGATGATGGACCCATACCGTTGCGAAGGTCAGTCGGCCCTCCTCACTTGCCACGGAATCCAAGACGTTGAGCAGCCCGGCAAGCGTGACCTCGGAGCGCGGGGGGGTTGGCTCTTTCAGTATCGGGTTGCCTTTGGAGTCCAATAGAGGCTCCTCGTCGGAATCATCCTCGCGGGAGGGAAAGGCACAGTCGATGTCCCTTTAGAGAGATTAGACCCGGCCAGAAGAAGTGAAGCAGACGTACTCGATGAGGAGTATGCACCGTGATGGGGTGTCCCGAATAAGTTTTCCGAGAGTGTAGTCTAGCGAGCGAGGGCAGGGCAATGAATAACTCTAGATAGAGAAATTTGAGAAATCTGAAACGAACCGTCGATTCTGCAGAAGACTCTGTCAGTGCCAGACAGGATTATAGAAAATATACGCCTACCCAGGTGCAGCGAGGGAGATGAAGTAAATTTCCAGCCCGAGTTCGCCAGCCTGGAAAAATGTTAATTCAGGAGAACAGTGTCACAATGGTCAGATTTACCAAAGCGTGGATTGTAGAACTTTTGGAACGCATTTGAAACCAACGTGATGCTCAGATGACAATGAGACTAACCTTTTTCCGGTACCAGGTTCCTGTTGATACGAGTAAGCAAATATGAAAGTTCCCCAGGGAAGGTCAGAAATACCCCGTAGAGAAGGTATCCGCGACGATGGGGTACGCCAGCGAACGTGTACCTGAAGTACACATGAATTAAGGCCAAGCAAATAACCAACCAAAAAAACCCACCATTCTTCGCTCGCTAGGAACTCCTTGGCGTCGGCGAGGAGGAGTTCTTTGATACCACTGGGGAGGATCAGAGTTGAGAACGCTCGCCTGTTCTTGGTGACCGCGCGAGCCCAGCTGCCGTAGTTATCGGTGAGGTGTACAGTGACGCGCGAGATGGACGCGTTTGTGTAGTGCTGTCGCGCGGCCTCGATGAACTGGCCCAGCACGGCTTTGTCGCAAGAGTGGAGCATAACATTAATCGAGCCACCACTCGTGCGCCCGTTTCGTCCTGAAGGATCATTAGTGTGTTGTATGAGATTTACACGAGGACGAGCGCTTACCTCGTACCCGATCACGAACTCCACCTGCATCCATATACCGCGCCAGCGCAGCCGCTGCTTTGTATTCGACGAAGGCACATATCGGACGATTTGTTTGGCATCCTCCCGATTCCAGCCGGTATCTGTCTGTTTTGTGGAAACGGTGAATTCGTTCGCATCGGCCATAACGTTCTCTGACTGCAGGTAGTCGAGGACCCAGTCGTAGCTGAAGTCCGCTGTGCGAGGATTAACTCACGATGACGACAATACGGGCGATCATACCTTGATTGAAGTGGCCGACGATTAGAGATTGAGACTAGATTTAGCAAAGAAAATCAGCGGACGATGAATCTAGTTGGCTGGGCACCAACATAGTCATAATCCTGTTTCGGTGGCGGCTGAGGTGATGTGCGGTAGAACGTCCGTGCCTCTTGGACAAACTCATCCAGGACGCTCCGGTTCCGACTCCACACTTGCAGCGTCAGCGAGGAGGCGCCTTCCTTCTCGTCCTTGCTGATTGTGATCCAGTGCTTGCCGCGCCAGTGGAACAGCTCAGGTTCTTCTGTGCTCGGCTCGTATACGGCATCTGGATAACCGTCGGCGCCGTTGAGTGCGAGATCGCGGTTTGCCAGTGTCTCTGCGTTCCGTGCCACAACGCGGAATGTCCGAGATCGATTCCAGACCTTATGGTGGTCGATATACGCCGATACCCACTCATAACTCAACTCTCCGTGTTTGAAAGATGCCTGGGCCAAACCCGGTCCTTATCTACAATGCTCAGGAATGAAACAAATCGTACCTTGACAAGGAAAACTGAATCAGGTCAAAATTAGCTTTCTCGGATGAAAGGGGAAACGTTGAACGCGCACAGCTATTGACTGTTGAGACCATCTTGGCGCCGATGACGCGGCCCCTGGCAACGGGAAATGGAGTTAGGTACAAGAAAACGAGAAGAATGTGCGCTGGCATACGTCTCCACGACGGTGCCCAGGAAGATGAATCGCAGAAGCTCGGCGACTTGGGGATTACTTAGGAGTCGCTTGAGCAGTATGGCCAGTGCCCGTAGTATTTGCTTCCATGAGCGGCCGGATTGTGATTTGACGTTGAGCAAGGCCCGAACAACTGCTTGGCCGGGCATGGTGGGAGGAGAGGATGTGGTGGAGGGGAGTGGCGGAGGGAGTGATGGCGTTGTGTGGCGGACGTCGCTCTTAAAAAACACCCCTGATACACGCTGTTGACGTTGACTGACTTGGGCAAGACCCGGATGACTCGAGCCGGGCAGAGAGGAGTGGATAAAGAGGAACAATTATGTAAATTAGCGAGTCATCAATCGCCACAAAAATTGTTGCCATCGGCACCGCCGGCCCGGAAAACCCCGGACTTGAATTTGGCGTTGTTCATTTCACAAGGACCCTCGATTGACTGCAAACTCGGATCTAGCACTCCGCTGTAGACTCGGAATTTGATTCATAAAATTGTTTGCCAAATAATCGGGACGATACCTATCACCGGGAGCCAGAAATTGAACTCTTGTGTCAATCCTGAAATCTGCCTTCTGGTCAACCAGAATATCGCTCCAGGCATGAATCCAAAAACTAAGGATACAAGGGCGAAATTACACCCAAAAATTCCGGCGGAAATCTGCACAGTGACACTGGGATGGCCAATGATAATCATCAAGTGTCGTTGTTGTCTTGATTGACTTGTTAACCGGAGGACATGGACTCCAGTGACCGATGAGACATACAGTTGAAGCGACCGAATGATACGCCGCCGTCTGTCGTCGCCGATAACAAGAACGTGGATTTGTGAACTGCCGCAGAATCAATATTTTCATTCCTCCGTGTGTCCCGCGTGCGGAAGAAAATGTTTTTACATGACGCCGTGAGACTCAGCAAGAATACAAAGGTGCGTCCAAGAGCCGAGTCTGACTGTCTTTCAAAATAAAATCTCGAAGCCAAGTGTGAAGGAAAATTCGCCAGTGGAGCCAGTGCTCGTGGGCCCCAAAGGATAGGTGACTTTGTCGCAAAAGTCCGATCTGAGTCATAGGTGGGTACAAGTCCATACAAGTCTGTATAACTCTGTAAGATTGTGAGGGGGTCTATAAGGCTCGAAAATCGACTATAGTCACCTATAAGTATTTACGGAACTTACCAGACTTACAAGTGCTTAAGGGTGGTTATAGAAGCTTATAAGCCATCTCCGTGGGGCCGAGCAAAATAGGGGGCAGTCCCACTCGACTCTTATCGTCATTGACTAGCTATCATTGACATTAGTTACTGCAATAGTCAGTAACTTGAAGGAGGGGTCCAAATGTAAGGCTACAGAGACAGGTTATACAATAATAACTAACACTATGTTGTAGTGGAAATTTTGGGAGGTCATGACCTGAGTTTTGTACCTTGCTTGAGCCACCAGGTGCAGGCCCCACCCAACCACCTGGGAAAAGCTGAAGCATCATGGATTCATGTTGAATCATCAGGAATTCAAAATGGCGGAAAAACAGACCAAAAAGGTGAGTTGAACCATCATGAACTGCATCATGGAATTCAACTACCTAGCCCTGACAAAACACCGTGAAATGTGAAATTCAGGAGCATTGTTGTGAATTTCACAACAAATCCTTCTCACAGTGAAAGAAAACATGTTATAATGAGCTGGAAATTGAATAAGTATATTGTACTGTTTCAACTACACAATGTCTTAGTGTCTAGTCCGAGCCATAGAATACAGAGATTCTGAGAGAGGATGAAGGGACTTATAGCACTTATAGGTACTTACAGCCTGGGTGTAAGACCGATAAAGTCCGATATAACTGCATCATAAGCGGCCTATAAGGCTGTAAGTCTTCCTAAGCCCTTATAACCCAAAACGGACTTTTGCGACATTGGGGACAAATGCCGGCTACATAATTTCATGGTGAAGGTTGAACCTTACTGTTGAACTGTCTGAATCCTCACAGCAAAATAGAAAGTAATCCATGCGGGATCTTAATTCGTTGTGGAGGTTGTTGGCTGATTCGTGGGAAGTGTTACAGTTAGGTGTTTGCGTCAGGATTTAGATCTATAGCTGGAATTCGCCGGCAATATAAGACGGCTGAGCAGAAGCGGAAGAAAAATCAAACACCGGCATGGCGTTGAAGTCTTGAGGTAGAACTTTCTCTTGTAAAGAGGAATCGGTCGTGTTTGTATCACCTCAATATCGAATCGCACATTACAACGAGGAGTATGGCCTAAACTTGCGAATGCAACGGGGCTGTGGCCGCTTAAGCTTCCAACTCTCATCCTTTCCCTCGAGTCCATCGTTCAACTCGAAAAAGGGCCACGTTGGGAGATAGCACATTTCCTAAACCCAGTCGAGTCAGCCGCATCATGAAGTTCTCTGGCTCGTCGCACCTCAAGTGAGCATGTTGGCCGACATTTAATCCAGACGCTCCAGTCGAGCCACGCCATGAGCGAATAAATTTCAGTGCGCCACAGTCCCAAGATCCCGAGAAGAGCAGAAGGTGACAGAACATCCTCCTGTCCAGGAATGAATGGATCGAGCCCCAGACGCACGCCCGTCGTCCACATTCGCACGACCACCCTGCAGATCTTGCGGTTCGTCCCGTCTAGCGCACCTAGAAGCAGGCGCTCAGAAAGCGTAAGTCGTAATGAGGGGCTCCGGTGGATATGTGCTGTGTGCTTCGTCGCACACGCATGCCACACCGACTGCGCCCCACCTTTCATTTCCGCTATCGCCCCGATAATTTGGGCGCGCGGTGTAGAGGATATAAGGTGTGAGCATTACCCGTAGCTGTATCTGAATCGCCTGGGCCCGCTCACGGAGGTCCGCAGCGGTGGAAACATTGAGCAGGTACTCCAGCGTCCGAGACGCCCTGAGTATCGATCGACCAGCACGCTGGTACAGTGTTTGCCAGTCGATCCTCGCTCTCCCTCTTGGTCCCAGTCGTAAGCAACCCTCTCGTAACCGCCCGTTCACTGCGGCCAGATCTCTCGCCGAAATTCCGAGCAAGCGATGATCCCAACGCTCTTTCCCCTCGCGGCGGGCAATCAACGAAGGCGCCAGAGAGGTATCGTAAAACGATATGAAACCCGTGAGATCGAGGTGGATCCGCGTTTCTCCTGGATAGTGATTGTGCCAGGGACCCCGCAAAGATCGTGTCGAAGGCCAGCAGTTCCTCCCTCGGGAACGGAATATAAGTTTTTTGGGTGATGAGAAAGGGATGCGGGTGCATCGTAGCCCTCAGTCCACGCAGCCAGATAGTCGACCCGAAATCAACTCGACGCCATGGAAGAAGTCACAGAGCATCACTTCGCTACAGCGACAGTGTGAGCTGGAGTTTGAAAGTGCATTCATCACCTACAAATCCATTTCCATTCTGCGGATGCATAAGTTCATCTAAAATAATTTGGCAGCAAATAAGAAAACGCGCACCGCACGTAACCATCGATTCCAAGCCCCTTAACCCCACGCACACAAATCGTTTATTCGTGCCCGTTCGTCCAACGAGCGTGTGGGAGCAACTTCTCCCCTATAATCAAATCCTGCGCGTCCAGTGGCCCATCTTTCATCTTCGCACCACTGGTGCCATCGAAATAGAGAACCTTCAGCGGGCGGAATCGCAACCAAAGTTAGCTGCCAGCACCCGGTAATCGAGCTGTTCGTCGTCGATGAATCCCGGCACCATGGAAATGCGTGCTCGGGGATCAGTTGCGGTTCCATCGGGATGGGTGGGGATGGCGCTGTTGCCACGGCCCGTGGTAGAGCAAAAGTACCAACTGGAATATGCCCCGGGACAATGGTATGGCCTGCGAAAAAAAGATAAATGGGGAGCGAGGCGATGGGGGGGGGTTCGCGTACCATTTCTATAACGAGTATTAGGCCAGTGTTGCAACAGCGAGTTCACTGTGTCGAAGATGAGATGCCCTGTCCAGTTGGTATCGGGCGGAGCACTGAGATCGTCCCACAGTGAGCCGGACGGCGAGCTGGCGAATGACGGAGAGCCATTTAGGAAGGGGATCTGGTTTATGTGAGACGATGCTCCGCACAGTAGAATGAGAATGAGTCGCAGAAAACAAAGCATGGAGGCAGGACGAGCAGATTGGTATCGAATGGCGTCATGCATTTAAAGTCGAGAACCCCGACGATCGCACAGGGTATTGCCGCCACAAGTCCGTCCAAGTACATAAATTCAAGTCTTCCGACAAAATGAGATCTGCATGTGCACTAGGCTCGCCGAAGATGATTGATGAACCAGAGAGAAGACTGCGCAGGACAGAGTTGCAGAGAGTTGCTTGGAGGAAAACGAACTGAAACCGCAGAAATCTGCGCGAGGGATGCAGCGGTGAGAGCAGCTCGACGGGCGATCTTGAGGATGGTGGGACTCGGAAGATACAAATTCGTCAGTCCATCACAAAATAGTGGCAAATTTCAAGTGCAAGTCGGCGCATGTTCCGAGTAGAATCAAAGTTGGGCGGCAGTATGAGCAGAAAACGGGAACAAAGGCTGATCCATGAACACGAGAAAGGAATCGATGAGGAGCCTGGAAAGAGTACAGAATGCTTTGCAAACGACGCCGTAAACCAGCAAGAACGCAAATAAGGTTTCCCCCAAAGATTAGTAGCTGTTCAAGTTGTGAAATAAAATGCCGGAAGTAAAATCTGGAGAGTCTCGGGTCAATCGGCCTTTTGATACTATCACCACTTTATCATCATCTTGATCCCATCTCTTGATCCCAAACACCCTGCCTCTTCCTTTGCCACCGCGTCCATATTGTTCATTGGCGTTGACCCTGTTCGCAACCGCCAGAACCGAAACCCAAGCTCACCTTTATTATTTGCCAAAGTTGGATGTCCATCAGCGACCATCGGCGGACGTCTCTGTCTGCTGGCAGCTGCAGTGTATTCAACATCGGATGCCAATTGGTGCAGTAGACCCGGTGGATCTTGCAGTGGAGCGAACGCCAGTGCTAGTCAGACCTTTCAAAAAAATGCGATCTCGTACCCCGATTACACCAGTGCCCCGCTGAAAGAAATCTGAATCTCGTCTAGCCCTGTGACACTCCCCTCCCGCCTTGTCTCAAGTCCTGAAACATGTTCCACACTTTTGAATCCGCTCGGCCGCAAGCTTCTTTTCCTGTACCCTAAATGCGACAAGTCTATTCCATTCATTCGTTGGGACTACCACCGCCTTCGGGGTACTTATATTTTCCTTCAATCCTAGATCTTTATTTCCATAGTGAGGCACTATTACAATGTCAAACTGCATCCACCTCACATTTTCCCAACTGTACCGTATCTTTGGCTTCACCTTCCCCGTACGAGAAGATCCCCTGGCAGGAGATCATGATAGCGTGTTTCTTCAGGATGCGCTCCCGTCAGTACAATCTTCGATTCTCAGGCCACTCGAGACGTATAAGGTGAAGTACTACCGTGTCCAAGCATTCCTCTCTCACCCACTGCGTGCAGGCAACGTGGTTGACATGGTAAGCAACAGGATTCGCAGGAAGGAAGGAGGATCGTTCGCTGATCTTCGTTCCAGCAGGCGATGATCCGTTCTTCAACACGTTTTTAGGGCTGGTCTCGCTTTTGTCGTTCCTGGTGGTCTGTGTCCCACACGTACCTTCTCATGCCGCTTGCTTATCCCTCGTAGTGCATACGCTGGCCCAAAGTCCTGGTGACGCGACAGAACAGAGATAACGCTTTGGCAATTTAGTACAGGCCGCTTATTGTCGGGGCAGCAAACTCTGCCCCTACAACCTCTGAGGACAGCCGAGGATGGCTCGGCCACAGCGTACCTCTATCAGTCCTCAACCCGGTCACCGTCACCACAGTCGTCGATGGTGCCTTCACGACGAAAACTTCCGCGTCGCTCGGCAAGTTCTCTTTATTCTCACTGTCGCCGTCGGCATCACGCTGATGATCAACGCTACATAGCATCACGCACTGTCATTGCTTCTCCTTCGGGCTGGGTCGAACCCTTTGACAAGAATGTATCGATCGCATGTGGTCTCGTCAACGCAACATTTGGGGAATGTTTGAATATCAACGGGACTCAGACCGTCGCCGCCAATCACGGTGCACCGACTCCACAAATATTCCAGGTCGCAGCGGCTGATTGGCGGATTCAAGTGAGTCTCGTACCTACGCCCCCATCATGGAACAGCAATTCTGATGTTCCTATTCGCCTGCAGCTTCCTCCCCCTCATTGACGTCGACTTCTCAATCAAATGCGAAGCACCGACATCAGCGGCCGTTGTGGCCGGCGCGGTGGTGGGATCCCTCGTGCTACTTCTTGTTCTGGGTCTGTGCATCAACTCCTCATCCGACGCCGCCGCCAACAGTTCGAGCACACCTTCGCTGCCCGTGGCTACGATCCCGAATCCGGCAAGAACTCGAACGTCGCTGGTAATCACCTTCCATTTGCGGTCTTTGCGGCCGGACCACAAGTGGAACTCGCGCTGCCTGCCAAGGGGCATAAACGCAATGAAAGCTGGGGACGGCAGTCCGAAAGGACATCGGAGCTCCCGACGTCCGACTTGGTTCGGATTCTCGTGCAGCGGGTCCAGGATGAGCGCGAGGAGCCGAGGCGCCGCCAGCGTATCCGGCGACTCCTCGCTTCCCTGAAGGGGTGGGATCAGAGTACGAGAATGGAAGGACCGTGAGGGATAAGATGGGCGCGCGCGGTCATGGGGAAAGTTAGGTTTAGTTTGCCCGGCCTCGCCGGCGCGATGAAGATGTTCACTCGAAACAGTCATCTCGGGGACGTTGACTAGATATACCAATGTAAGTCCAACTAGGCGGTGCTCTGTATTTCTTATAGTGTAATTGCATTTGGGCCGGGGAGGTACATGTACATGCATGCATGCCACAGGCGGCATGCCCCGTGGCTTATACAAAAATAAGCCACAGCGGCTTATGGCCGGCTTGTGGCTGGCTTACACGCGGCTGTTGTCTGGCTGTTGGCCGGATTCTGGAATCGATCAGATCTTATCAGATCCGATAAGATCTCTTTGTTATCAACCAGCGAGCGGTTCAAGTTACCGTCACGGTGTAACTTGAAGGTTGAGATACACTGTCTTGACCTTGGAAGATCTTGAAATATATCACAGATTAATTTGCCTTCACACTTTTTGTTCGGCTTTTGTGAACTGACACTAGTTTTCAACTAATCTTATATACGAGCTTGAGTTTTTCGTTGAACCTTTAACTTGGACTTGGCTTGAACGTTGAATTCCGACTCGAACGTGTGTACCAGTTTTATTCTTTAAATGTCTTTTCTTCCTTTTGAAGACGGTTTCTCTTTATTTGAAAATTTTCTCCCTGCTGTGAACTTGCGTGATGTGAAGTATGAGTGGACTGTAATTCTATCCATCCATCCTCTTGTCATCTTGTATGTGGCTGATTCAGCAGAGTATAGAAATCCACTGCAAGCTTGAGAAACAGTTTGCATTGGCTTGACCACTCGAAGGAAGGGTGGCTGATTTTTCTTTGCCTGCAGTTTATGGATTTATTATTACTTCCAGGCACGGTATACACGTAACAGAACGATGAATTTCTGGGTGTACAAGTTAATTATCGGAGGAATTTATCCAAGGCATCTACACTGCCGCATTTCGGGGAGGCGGAAAGGAACCTAAATTCACGACTGTCACACCTGCCTCAATCCGAAAACTTGAGGTAACCACCCCGCATTGTCCAAAGCAGGCAATCTATGCGTCCCTCGAGCTTGAAGGCTGCAAGAAAGCAAGGAACAGTGCATACATGCACATGAAATGTAGGAGGAAAGGGCATGGCTGTTAGTATGTATGCTGGTGGTACAGCTGGGGCATAGGACGAGTAGGGAGAGCACACACCCGATGAACGGGACACATACAGGTGTGCAGGGTAGGTGATGTGTTGCAGAAGAGGGGCAGGCATAGGCATGGAGATGTGGTGTGGGGGTATGGGCAGGTTGCACATACAAACACGGCGAGCAGAGGGTGCACAAGATGGGTGGGGGAGAAGTCCATTTTTCACCAGCTGTTCCTCTCCTAGTTTAGCCAGATACTTGAGGTTACACAGTAGCAATAAGGCTCGCCTATACAATATTGGTTCAAGGCCAGTCTCTGAAAACAGGACTGCAATGACACTTTGCTCTGTGAGACCCAACATCCTCTGCAGATAGTGATTCTGCACTGCCTCTCATTCTGTTTGTCGCACCTTTACCACGTCTGGGCAGATGTCTGCAGCGGATATCAAGTATGGATCCACCCGGGCCATATACAAAGTTTGTGCATGTCCTTGGATTCACATGCAAAAGTTTGAATGTGCTGTAACAGGGAAGCTTACGACGACGTAGCCAATTGGCATCTTGCTTCGGTACAAATTCCCCCTCAAGTCTGCATGATAGGATTGCAATTGTATGTGCCCTTCACATTATTCTGGATATAAAAATAAAATAATCTGTGCCTTGACTGTAGCTTGCTGAGGCCCATGCTCTTGACAGGTTGACATGTTTGAAACCCAGTTGACTATCACATTGATCATCAATCACAAAAAACATACTGTACAATTTCATTCAATTCGGCAGTCATGTGTCACGTACCCTCTGTGTCGCGATGAATTTTGGTGTTGGTCACGGGTCACGGCACCCAGTGCCGAATGTAAAATGACATTGGAGCCAAATCTTGCAAAAAAAGCAGAATTTTCGAAATTTTTCGTCTTGAATGCCGAATTTTTGGAGGTGTCACGCCAAAATTTGTTGGTTGCCAAAGTGCCGAATCGGTATTTTGGGTCACAGTATAGGTGTCCTTTTTGGACTTTAATCAGCTTTTTGTTTTCATGATCGATCTCATTTTCGTTTCGTGATCATCGTGATCACAACCAAAACCAGAAAAGCTGCAACACCCAGCTGAAGTTGCAACTGTGGTTCACGAAAATCAAATCAACAATGACGAGACTCAGATCAACCCCAATCAAAACCAGATCACCAAAGATCAAAATGAGATCACGATTGATGATCTTGATCTCGCATAGTTTGATCTCGTTTTCGATTTTGATCTCGTTCTTGATTTTCTGATCTCGTTCTCAATTTTATGATCTCATTCTCAATTTTCTGATCTCGGTCTCGCTCTTCCTGATCTTGTTTTCATTCACTGATCTTGTTTTCGCTTCACACGATCTTGTTCTTGATTCACCCAAGAATGATCTTACCAAGGTTGCCTTCAGCTTTGTCTGACATGTATTTTACTTTCACAGGGCCTCGCAACTAATTTCACTTGCGAATGCGTGATTATCCAAACAATAACAATCTCCTGGCTATGTTACAGTCGCCCCTCAAGCAAAAGTGCCTTTTCTCCACCCTGCCATGGCCGACAATGAGCCTGTGCTTATCCCTCTGCGGCTCGAAACCATCTGCATTGCATTCATGCAACTTGGGGACCACGTTAATGCAGTGGTCAACAAAAATAGATTTTGGGGTGCGGGGAATGTCAAAGGTTGACGTAACTTGTGTGATATGAACAATCCTGGTGACATTGAGCTGTTGAGTGAGGAGATTGAACTAACCCATTTACGGTAAGCCCTGATTTCATTGAGGGAAAGCTCAGTGGCTTGGGAAAACATTGGTGGCCCGTGATGGAAGCCTAAAACAAAGGTTGCGCGAGGACAATGGGAGCAGAGGTGTGAGATAACCAGGAAAAATAAAATCTGAATCTGCTGCTTTGTTAGGATATGCAGAACTTATAGTAAAATCAGAGGAATAGATAGAAAGGAATAGACTCGGTAGAAGATGAGTGGGATGTATATGAGCAAGAAAACGTTTAAATTAATAGTTTTTGAAGGCCGCAGTGCAATTGAGTGCATGGAAATATCGGAAATTAAGGAAACATGAGAAATCATGGAGTTGGTGGGAGCGGGAGCATCGGCCGGAACTGGTATACTCTGGTGGAGCTTCGGGGATGTCGTTCGAGCAGCGGACAGGTAGAGGCGGAGGTTCGAATGTAGGTTGAATTTTAGTTAATGTGTCACCAGACTTTGTGGTTGAATTTCTGAGGCTGTGCTTCGGGTATTGAACTCGCGTGACCAGTGTCAAGCCATTTGTATCAACGACCCGTACTTAGGATGAACTGAAGACTTTCTCAAATGCACAAGGGATTCATTTGATATTAGTATATACTATAGGCACCAGGAATAAATATATTGAACAGGGGTGGAAACAAGGAACAGGGAGAGAAAATATTGAGGAACGAGTCGCACGGAATGTATCTGCCATATCAATGATTTCATAAAGCGGGCGGCAGCGCATGGTGACAGCTTGCAACCAACTTGCATGGTGAGTATGCACCAACAGGTGGTGTCGAGCCGAATTAGTTGGCGCAAAGGACGGTAGACAGCTTTTCTATTCACGGATCAAGTGGGCAATCATTTCGGATAAGTGCCGGCGCCGAGCAGTGCCTTTTGGTTATTGACGTGTTACATTGACAGTTGAAGCGAGCCGCACTGTTGATGGTAAGTCGCACTGTTGATGGCTTCATTAGTGCGACTCGCTTGCCAAAGTGCGACTGATCGAGTGGCACTCACACTCTTTTCGTCATTTCTCAATGGACAGGGAGCGGCCGAGCGAGGCTCTTCTGGCATCTTCGACATTGGTCCGAGGTAGAGGAGAAGAAAAAATTAGTACAGTTATCAATCAGCGCACAGCACTGACTTACATGCATCGGTGACTTCCTTGATGGCCCAGGTAGGCACAAGGTACCTCATTCCGTCGCGCTCGCGATGTTCTGAGAGTGTTGGACAATCTGGAGGCCCGGGAGAAAGCTAGGGGAGCTTTTTGGCCTTTTCGTAGTGTTTGCGTCCCTCAAAACGAAAAACCAAATTCCATACATTTTTTTTTTTTCGGCGCCCGAGGAGCCCCCCTCCCAAAAAGGAAATTGCTTATCTCCGAAGCCCCTTGGCGATGGACTCGGAATTCCAACAGTCCATTCACGCAAGATCCTCATTTCGAGAACCAATTCCGCGTCCCACCCCCTGTCCTGGCAGCGCTCCTCAATCGAGATGCGCCTCTGAGCTAATTGGAAACCGAGCGGGCGGATATAATGGGTACAGAGCCCCTTCCTCACGATACATTACTGTCGACAGAAATAACTTGCAACCACGCGGCTGTACATCAAATCCTTGCCAGATTAAACACTGCTTCACGCATCCTGTCTTTATCCCGGAAGTACTTAGAGCTGTCAATTGCCCACTTAACGACTGGCACCCACTCGACGCATCAAGACTCCTGTCCCTCGTCCCCGCCATGAAATCCATGTTCAGGCATTTGGCATCATTTCGATTGGGATACACAGAGGAACACCGTAGGTTCCCGTGTGTCCCGCTCGGTTTCTCATCCATTGACGCGATGCTCTGTCTAGCTTATCCCTGGAATGGACCACCTCAATCGTCCTGAGCACGTTCTTCTTAATTTCAGCATTCCTCGCCGCCTTGAATGGTGCGTGCCGGATTTTTTCTGCTACACAGCTCACGAAAACAACAGTTCCGCTCTCCGCCTACAATATTGTGCAAGAATTCACATATCGTCCGAACGACACCCTTCCTGCTGTTGCACTGAGCAGTCTTGTCCCTTCGGTTTTCCAGCCATCTGCGAATAGCTTTACCCCGCAGCTCCTCACGGTGGGCGATGTCATCAAACTGAATGGGTCACTCTTTGAGTATACCATTGTCGATGCATTCGATGGTATCGATGAAACTAAACCCGTTTCGTCGTTTTCATACTACAATAATCCGTTTTCGGATGGTTGCGACGTGGTACGTGTGGCTTCCTCAGGACTTCATGGTTTCCGATTTCCGATTCCTGCCTCAGGCAAATGTTACTATCAACATCGGCCTAACCAGAGAGGCTATAGTGGGCGAACCCTCCTTCTGGGATTCCCAGTATGAGACACTGGTGAGGACTGTTTCATTATGACCGTCGAGGTCCGAACCAGGCCCAGGTTGCAATCACCTGCAGAGTTCCGACTCTCTTTCACCTGTTCTTGTCTGTGGTTCCGCCCATAATCCCAGCAGCTGGCCTTTCGTCGTTTGAGAACATAGCAACTTTAATGCTCGACGACTTTGTAAGTCATTATTCATCCCGTGTACAATTTCTCGGCTGATTTGTAGTTATACATGTTTTTTGACGGGTAACGTGGCACTGATCTCTCCTCCATTTTCGCTTAACCAAACGACCCGGAACGGGGAATACAATGCAACAATGGTCAATATCACCGTGACTGTCTATGCGTGCTGCCATTGCGATCCGGCTGGGTCACCTGAAACTACAACTCTTCTAGAACCACCGTGCTCATTGACACCTCCTCGATTCATGGCCACCAAAGCATATTTTACGTTCAGAGAGCCAGAGGATATTCTCCCTGTCACTAGTGTAGTAGTCGGCGACCTGACACGTCATCTCATGTCCACAGAAGCCCTGGAAATATTGGCAGGTTTGCTTGGAAATGTCTCTACGCCTGACTTCACCAGCGCCTTCCAAAACATATTCCAAATGATCTACCATCTCGTCCGTCTGGATCTCGGGGTCATCGTCGATAATCAAATCTACAATTCCCCGCAGATGTTCAATCTCAGTATTATGCCTGTGAATCTTCCGGCCCGCTTCGGCTCGTCTCTTGCGAACAGTTCACGTGCCAAGACTTCCGATTCGACTCTCATGGCGCAGTGGAGGCAGAGGTAGTGTTCTACCAAACCAGTGATCGTGTCCCGGTCATGGATTACTTGCGACCGGTCCCCGCGTCTGAAGCCATTGGGCTCAGCCATCACGAGCATCTTTGTCTCGACGTTTGCCATGTTGTCTGCGCTGTGGACAATATTCTCCCTAGGTGCAGGCACACTTGCTCGACGTACTGGTCAGTCCCCTGTTGATTACATTTGCTCTATTGTCTCACATAAAAACCTTGAAGCCCCGGCCAGACAACGATTGTTCACGCAGGCAGATTCGGAGGAAACAATTTCTGGCAAGAGTGGTAGGTTTGCTTTCAAGAGATTCGGTGTCCGCTTACATGTGAAAGACTCTGGATGGGATATGGGCACCTCATCCAGCTTTGCCTTTTACAAGGAGCTCGCACTAACCACACTCGGCTTGAGCATCTAGAAGACGATATGGGAGGGATGAAACATGATATGAGGGAGATGAAACACATGATGCCAGTGTTGTCACTTAAGGTGTTAATAAGGGTAAATCTTTTTGTTAAGGCCTTAACACCTAATTACGCCTTAATATTAAGGGCATATTAAGGCTTAAGTTAAGGGGTGCTCAATTTTTTTCTACGTCAGATCGTAAGTAGCTACTACTGCACAATCAGCCGTAAACCAGCTCCCATCCAGAAGAGCTAAGGCTGCCCTCTCCTCCCAGTCGTCATCACTGTCAATGTCAATTGGAATGGGGACATTGTCTGGGTGATAGAGGGCAATACAAGCCCAGCAGTAGGCATTGAAATGTGCCATGTTATGCTTTGTTCCTTGGTGAAAGAACTCTATCAGAGGGTCGCAGCATCTGGAATGACCTTTGTACTATCGGTGTCTGTGGAGTGTCTGTACGTGTCTGTACGGTCTGTCACAGACTGCCCCAGTCTGTCACAGACCTTACAGACACCGGCAGACCTGGGCCATTTTCCAGATGAGGTGGGCAGCATTGACAAAGAAGATGCGAAGAAAAAATGATGTAATTGCCATCAATAAGTCTTAATTAAGGCTTAACGGTACCGAAGCTTGAAGCTAAGTCTTAATATTAAGGGGTAATTAAGCCTTAACTTAACTTAAGTCTTAACTCTTAAGGACAACACTGCATGATGCGGCTTCTACTGGAGAAACAAGGCCTCGCAGATGATAGGCTGGATCACAACCTCAAAGGTAGTCCCCTCACACACTCATATTCTCGAAGCCCTCCGACTAATGCATCCGCAGCAAATACAAATGTGAAGGATGGAATATTGTCACCCATGGTGTACAGGAGAAGCACCAGTTCGGACCAGGCATGATGAGAAAGTGTACAAGGGACTGGTCGGCCACTTTGCGGCCTCCCATCCCCTTTCGTTCAATTTATTCATTCAAATCTATGGTGCACTTGGTTGAATTGAGCTGAGTTCAATTGTTTCTCACCCCACGCACGGTGCAAAGAATTGTGACAGAAAGAATTGAAGACTGGAGAGTAAAATAAATTATCTGAAGTTGGCCAAACAACATAGAAGTGTCATTTACCTTCACTTCACCTCCGGGTGCCATATATCTATTTTTATTTGTTTGCCGAATGAGAAATTCCCACCCACACCTCAGTTGTAGTAAGTGAAGTGCTGTTTGAGCTATTTGGATTCTGTGGATGAAAACATTGCTTGTAGGTTCTGTTCATCGGAAATAAGGTTTTACAATTAGGTGGTACATCAGAGTTTTGCTGGATCACTCCAGCCTGAATTTATACCATCAACTGCAACTGCACTCAATAAG